>JAIUZE010049687.1:0-59968 GCA_022085475.1 Heliosperma pusillum
GATTTTCCATAATTAAAGTGTTGAAAACGATTTTGTCGGAATTGAAATAAAACCGGACGTGAAGATGGGGAGCGAAGAGGAGAGTCTAGAAATATAAGTTAGGACGGATTTAATTAAGAAATGAAGATTTTATGAAGGTTTTGCTCAAGAACGATGATGAACAATTGAAGAACACGAAGAACAAATGAAGAACGATTAAAGAAAGCGATATTTTGATCTTTATTTGATTTGGTGAAAAATGAAAAGTTGTTAGTGAGTGGAGTGTTGTGTGAGCCGTGTAAATATAGGCCAAGATGGATGTCGGGTTTTTGAAATTATTGTTACGGAATTGACTCGCGATTAATAATTATTTTACGGTAATCGATTAAATATAATTAACGATAAAGTTAATTATACTAAATATCAAGATATTATGTTATTAAAATGAAAAGAAAGAAAATAGAAAGGTCAAAGAGAGGACAAAGGAGACGTGAGAAATGAAGACAAATCGGGTCTGTTTTTAAGCGATTGCGGAATTTAAGTTGACAGACCGATAAAGTTACAAATATCTTAGATATTATTATTAGTTTAATCATATTAATTAAAAGATATAACATGAGTGAAAAATAGGTGACATGGGGCGTGTGAAATGGAGAGGAATCGGGTCTGATTTTGAGCGATTTGCGTAATTTAAACGGACGGATCGATAAAGCTACAAATACCTTAGATATTTGTATTAGTTTAATCGAAACAATTAAAATATCTCAAGTGAGTGGAAAACGATGACATGGCGCGTGACTCATGCCAAAGTCGAGTTTCGAGTTTGTTACGGGATTTACGATGAGTCGGGAATAGTTAAATGACGTTCGGTTTAAAACCGTAAAAGTTATTCTTTAAATTCCGAATAAATTCAAAATAATTATATTAAATTATGATACATCTTAATAAATCTAAATAAAAATAAATCAAAAATATTATTTTTTTAAATAAAATTTCGGTCTTCAAACTTATGAGGCGAGTCGGGAAAAAGTCAACGGAAGTCAAAGTTGACTGAAAAGCCGAGAAAAGTCAAAGATGACTTAAAAGTCAAGAAAAGTTTAGGACGGCTTAAAAGTCAAGAAAAGTCAATGACGACTTTTAAAAAGTCAAGAAAAGTCAAAGACGACTTAAAAGTCAAGAAAAGTCAAAGATGACTAAAAACGGTCTTTTCATGAAATCCCTCAGAAATTCCAAATACGAACGCGGAATTTCAAAATAAGACTCGGAACAAAATTTCCTATTTTAAAAACTTAAGTTCTACTAAAAAGTGTTCGTAAATATTTTTACTAGAAAAATCGGGTACTTTTCGGGTTGTTACATATTGACTATGGACTCTTTCGATACACTCTTCACTCAAATTTTTGTGAAATAGGAAATATTGGTTCAAATTTGAAGTGACACTCTCCTATCTACAACTTATAAGAATGTGCCTGCAGTCTAGTATGGTAGACAATCCAAATTCATTAAGTAAGACTAATCATGATCAAAATGTAATGTAAGAAGCCAAGAGAAATAAAGAAGAGGCTTGGGAAATTTGGGTAAGAAAGTGGACAAACGATTTTGGTCATGTGAGGCTTTAAGTCAAGCTAGTAATAACCAAATGTGTAGTGGATACTCAATCCAAATCATACCAATTTCCATAAACAATAGTCAAAGCCAAAAGCAGCATATTGGCTTATTAAACATGACAAATCAAGTTACGACTTCCCAAATTTTTTCTTTCTTTTCCTTTTCATTCATGGAAGCGTTTTTCCCTTTTTTTCTTTTCTTTTCTCTTCTCTTTTGAGCTTTTTCTCTTTCATTTTTTCAAAGCTCTTTTTTTTTTTCTTTTCAGATTTTCTTTCACTGAAAAACACGGGAATCAGCAATCCCGAGACAGCAGGTTCACACTAAATGGTGAAATTATCAGAATATCGCAAAAGTACAGAACACCCCTACACATATAGTCAATTACTAGCTCAACAAGGGTAGGCAATAATGTAATGTAGCTAGAAAGAAGGGTGTTTTTGGGCAATGCGAAATGTGAACAAGAGTAAATGGCTTCAAAATGTAGATCATGATAGTAATACTTATAGAAAATGGAATAAAAACGATACTTATGCGTTTTGATGTGACAAAGACTATAAGGAGAAACTACTCACTCCTAAACTGGGATCGGGTTCAGATGTACCGACCACTGGAGGCTCTACCTTACAATATGAGTAGCTTGCCAAAGTCAAGATCAAGCTTAATTAAGTCCAAATGTAACTTTCTACCTACTGTGTACAAGACATCCCCATGAATGCACAATTTCTCATAACATAATGAAGCATCAGCTTATAAAAACTATAAATTGAGAAATGTAAGATGGAAATTATCTTTTCTTTTTGTCTTTTTGATTTTTTTTTTTTAGATTTTCAAAATGATAAAAACAAACAAGGGAAAAATAAACTAAAAATAAACTAATAAAATTAGAAGAAAATAAGCTAATGAGAAAAGTAAAAATGTAAATGCAATCCTAAATGCAGTAAGTCCTAAATGCAAATCCTTCCCCAAGCTAAAACTTCACATTATCCTCAATGTGCATGCAATTATAATAGAAGCAAACCGAGAAACGGTTGGTAGCACATAGAACAGAGAAACAAGATGAAATTATAATGGGAAAAGCGGCGAAAAAGAAAACTAAAAATGCTAAAAATAATAGAAAGAATGAAAAGCTTACAAAATGTCTAGCCTCCCCCAAGCTAGTATAAACAAGGGGAGCTTGTTATCATCTCATCTCAAAGGCCACCAGCTACGGCCTCTCCTCTTTGAAGGAGGTGGCTCGGACATGGATCCAGAAGCATCTGTGTAGTAGGTATCATCTGCAGAATAATAACTAGTATGGTTGCTGACTCCAAAGGACTGGTACTCATCTACTTGGTGACCACTAAGATCACCTCCATATCCTCCAAAACTCTCGACGCCATAGTCAGTACCACAGTAATCAAGTCTGGTCTGATGCACACCTGCATCATAAGCAATACCATACCTCCATTCGGGCCAAGTATAGAAAGACGGGTGGGGGCCCTCAGGTCTAATTACACCTTGCCTCGCAAAGTGATCATAAATAGGGTGCAGAGAAAGCTGCTGGTCTGACTGGACTCTATCAATGGACATGGTCAAGGCTTGAAACATGGAAGTCACATCGCCCGTAGCATGGGTCGACTGAGAGGATGATCCTACCTAAGGGCGGCGGGATCTAATATAAACAGGGGGGTCATTGGGGGTAATATCCCCAACATGAAGAAAATAAGTGGGACGGGGTAAGATGGCCTCACCCTCCTGAAGTCGAGTACGCTGCCTAAGCAATGGAATCTGGTTCACCTCAGCGGTCCACTTGACCAAATCATGGCCATCTATCCTCCAGATCATATAGGGGTGAGAGACACGAAACTAGTTAAGCTGCATAAAATAATCAAAATCCAACCCATTTCCCATCTCGGTGGGAGGTGTAGTCAATGCCTGGAGGTCAGTGGTGGCTTCGTTAAAACCACAAACTCGCGTAGCAAGGTGAGTGATAAGGCCTCCATAAACAATGCCAGTGTTCTTTGGATGAGTGGTTTTAGTCAATTGAACAGCAAAATAGTAAGGAATGCTAATCGACCATGGTTCATCACCATTTACATTCAAGAACCCTCCTAAAATATCCAACTCTACCTGTCTCACCAAATGTGGCTCAGCACGACCCAAGAAGGTCCATCCCATGAATCTTTGCCAGATTCTAATGGCGGGATGATGGATGTGTTGGTGTGGGATATGGTCCCAACGAGAGACATGATAAGTAGAGATGGTGCTCCAAACATGGTTAATATCAAAGCCCTCGGGAGGTGAGGTAACAGTATCCCTATGGGTGAGACCGAATTGGTCAGTAAAGGTCCCTAAGTCCATACTATAATCATTGTTGAACAATCGAAACCGAACTTGAGGAATAGAGTCTTTTTGCCTAGATCTTTGCAACTCAAATGAACTCAAGAATTCAAGGGTCAATTGGGGGTAGGTCTTATAATTGAAGTTCATACCAGCAGTCATTCCTAGACCCCTGAATAATGCCTTGACATGCTCATAAAGCTTCATGTGCCTTAAAGAAGAAATATCAAGGAATTTGGTAGCTCTCATACCTTTGCTCTTGATAATAAACCAATTTTGCCATTGCTTGTTCGATTGAAACTCCACATCCGGAAAATCAGGATCATGCATAGCACCTTGTGCTCCTTGATTTCCGGTTTGATTGTCGGCTTCTAGCATTTCTACGTCCTCTTCACGGGCTCTACTACTTTCCTCTTGGTTGGTAGTTCTTGCCTTCTTTGATCTCCTTAGTTTAGGTGCCATTTGCTACAAGAAACTAGTATTAGAACACTTCATTATAAACACAAATTGATAGCATAAGTGTTAGAATACTAGGCTTTTTAGCAGAAATTCAAGCATAATTACATAAGTGAAACATTATCATGCTACTTTTGAGCACAAATTGATGTTTTTAAGCATAACAATATTTCAATAAGATTTTGAGCAACATTACACTTGAATCTTGAGTTTGGGCACTACTTAAAGGTACTAATGCTAGAATAACACAATAAGAGCATAAGTTCAAAGTATAAAGCATGGATTCAAGCATTATACTACCATTAAGCATGATTTTTTAGCAGAAAGTAGAGATGAGTATTCTAATTGGCATATGAGCATTCAAATCATAGTAAGCTTGCTAATTAATCACTAACATTCACTCTATAACATGTAAGAAGCATTAGAAATCTAATTTAAACAAGTTTTTCAAGTAAAATAAAAAACCCCCAAATTTGGGTTAGGGTTTGTTCATGTTGGATTTCTGAAAAATAGAGAGAGTGAAGTAACTAAAGTAGAATTAACTTACTTGATAGTGCTTAGATGTTGCCTTGGATGAACTGTGATGACAAATTTTGCAAGAAATGACTAAGAAATGAAGGTTTTTTTAGAGATTTGAGCTTTAAAGATGAAGAACACGGGAATATGGCAGCAAGCAAAGGTAGCAAGTTGATTTTATAGAAGAAAATAGGACAAAGCACGAAGCAGAGGACTTACCCGATCGGGTATACCTGAATCCGATCAGGGATGTTTGCTGATTCGGATTTTTTTTTCTTTGTTACTTGCTCTTACCTTTTGGCTATGGCCTTGAACATGCTTACTAACCTTAATGGACTTGGCAACATGGGCCAATAGTAGCTCCTTTTCATCTCAATAGGTCCTCCAGTTCCAAGTACGAAAAATTATGAACTAAGCATGCATTTCTAAAAATGTAAATAACAAGTAAAATGAAAATTGTTTCCTAGCTATTACAACCCAAAAATCCAAAAAGAGTGTCCAAATGAAATAGTCCAAAAACAAAATTATCAAACATTTTCTATTGAGTGGAATAAGGAATGCATAAAAAGAAAGTAAAGAGAGAGACGGGTTGCCTCCTGACAAGCGCATTTTTAAGTCATGCTAGACTTTGAATTTCTATCCCTCCTTAAGCCTTGTGAAGGGACATGGGCTCTTTGTAGCTTGATTTCTTCCTTGAACTTTCATTTACCTTTGTCAACACCCATGGCGATCTAATCCAAATACATTTCCGAAGCTTTGAATGCTTCGAGGTCACCATCTTCTACACTCATCACATTCCCCTTCCTATCAAAAGTGGCACGTGATCCCTCCATTTCAAAAGTGATCTTCTCTCCTTGCACATCGATACATGCCCCAACTGTATTTAGGAAAGGTCTTCCTAATATAATATAGTTGTCCTTACATTTCTTTGAAAAGATTACATAAAAATCAACGGGAACAAGGAAGTGTCCAATCCGAATGGGGACACCTTCCACAATTCCTGCTGGAGTATGCATAGTTCCATCGGCCAATTGAAGGCTAGTATTTGTAACCTTCATTTGCACTGGGCAATGGTCTTGATAGAAGGTAAAGGGCATGACACTAATAGCGGCCCCCAAATCACATAATGCATTTCTAACCTTATGAAGACTCAATGTGAAGGAAATATTAAAACAACCTGGATCTTTAAGCTTTGTTGGAATGATAACCTTCCCTTCTACAAGGGGAGGTTCCTTGGGAAAATCTTGGGTTGTTTCCTCTTCTTGAAATGTCTTGCCAATCTTTGCCTCCAACTTTGAAAAAGCCTTGTCATTTGCCATCGTTGCTTCACCAACTCTTTCTTCTAACTTCCCTCGAGCTCTTATCAAAGTCATGATCAAAGATTCGAGACGGAATGTCTCCTCTTGTGTAGGGGCTCGGGTTGGTTTGGCTAGCGAAGGATTATTGTAAAGTTCGTGGAGCAACTTATAGATGGGCTCCTTACTCTTTCCCGATCAGGTACAAGGTTTGTCACCAATCATGTCGATTGTGACTATTAACGGGTCTTTACTCTCTTGGGTGGTTTGGCTTGAACTCGACGGGGTTAACTCTTCTACTTTTTTTTGGAGAGACATGATGGTTGATTTGAGTGAGCCTATGGTAGAAAAGAAGTATGAGTACATGTTATGTTGTGCTTGGATTACTTCTCTAAACTTGGCATCTACTTTTGTTATTACTTGACCATTTTGAAAAGATGAGCATGGAATGGTATGGGGTGCATTAGTAGGCCGAGTAATTCGAGTTTTGTATGTCGAGTTTTAAATTTCTTTAAACGTCAAGTATTTATAGTAAGCCGAGGATATAATCATATTAGTTTGAATAGAATGACGGTTTTTCTATTGATTAGTAAAACAACTTATAAGTTGTCATGCTATCTAGGATTTGCATTTATATTCTAAACTAAACCCTAATTTATCTTATTTAACCTAATAATAAGGTAGGGCCTCACGTAGTATTTAGTAGGCTTATGGGCTACTTTTTAATTCTGATTAGCCGTTGCTTTAATTAGGGTTATTAAAGAGAATACAAATCTAATATCTTTCTTGTTTCACAAGGGAGGCACATGGATAATCTAGCGTTTCTATTTTAACCTAAATCTTTCTTAGTCCTCAAGAAATACACAACTATGATAAGGTTGTAATTTTAAAACCTAGACCATATCTTCTACTATAAATACTCAAGCTTTCCATGCATGTAAACTTAACTTTTCAACATGATAAAATCCTTTGCAAACGTGTGACCGGTTGTGTCGCAGTCCCGGTGCAAAATAATTACCCACACTTAGGCTAACAACATAAAGAATGTAATTAGGGAAGTAGGGATCGATCCTCAGGGAATACGTGTTAACTATGAATTGATATGGGGTGATTTTTATTTAAGTTCGATTTATATGAGGTGATTATCTAAGCTACTAACATGAAATAAAATGACAAATATACAATGACGATATTTAAATGACTAAGTATGGAAATTGCGATAAAATAAATCTAATCTAATTGATGACGATAATAGAATTGCAAGATAAAATTAACTAGTCTACTTGACGGAAAGGAAAGTGACAATAATTAAATCTAACTAAGAACGATAATTAAAATAACAATATTGAAAAGCTACGTAACTAAAATAATAGAAAACTAATAAACTAACAAATGACAATAAAATAAACTATCTAAGAACGGTAATAAAATGGTGGTAAAATAAACTAACTAAAACGATTAAAGTAAACTATCTAATCAAATTGATATAGAGAATTAGAAATTCATGTCAAATGATTTAAAAGCTTTATTGATACCAATATTAGAATTACTACGATTGTCTAAGCCTTGTAGCGGTATATTCCTCTCAGATTCGTACCGACTTTTGGTAGTCCTAATTCCCATCCCAACTCTCGTTTCTAAGACGGAAATTGACTAATAAAAACAATTGTTTATGGCCATTAAACAAAGTTATAGAATTTGACACAACCAAAGGAAGAAACAAACTAGATGGTTCTATTGGTATCGATTCTTCTTTTAATTCGTTTTAACTAGCAAATCATTTCAATATTTCAATTTTATTTATTATATTTACATAATGATAATCCTACACTACTAGATTTAATTTATGTGATTAGATAAATTAAGAGGAAAATGATAAGCAAAATTAAACTACGAAATAAAAGTACTAAAATGATTAAGGTGATCAAGATTATATTAGTAATGATTCTAATGATGAATTTTATGATGATTATTATATGATTAGGCAAAATAAAATATGACATATTAAACGATATTTTGGTTTTAACTAGATTACTTTTATATGGATTTTCTACCAACAACAATATAAAAACAAGACTAATGAGATTATAGTTCATGAACTTAATATGATGATGAAAACAATACAACTAAAATAAATACTATAAAGAGAAAACAGTGATGTCGGAAATTGCGTAAATAAAGGATAGAAAATTACCAGGATGGGATTACAATTGTGTAAGAAAGAAAGCAAAGAACAAATATCCAACCCAATATAATGACAAATGCTTATAGAAACACTAGAGAAGTACTTGGAAATTGCTATAAAAATAGTCAAATTACATAAACTAACTATAAATTATGATCTAAAACTTATATGAAAGATTGATGTAAAATATGTAATGTTGTGTTGTGTTATGATTGCCTTCCTCTTCTTCTCATGAGTTTAGGCTTATATAGGGCTGCTTAGCTGCTGTGTTTCGTCCAAATTCATACCCTAGACAACCTAATAAAGCACTCCATTAAGGCTTGGAGAAGAAGAGCCAAAACGGCCAAACAGAATAAAAATCCGATCGGGTATAGGGTGACCTGATCGGGTTTATATCCCTGTTGGTGTTTTTTCATTCATCTCTTTGAATTCTTCATTGACACGCGTTTCTATGCTTTGGTCTTGGTCAATGCAGCACGTAATTGGGCTTGGGCTAGTCTTCCTTTGACTTGGGTTGATGTTTTCCTCTGAGAAACAAAGTCAAAGTCCAAGATGAGTCCACTTAAGGAAGGATGTAGCGGAATCGTAGTCAAATCGTCAATTGACTATCATCGGTTCCTCATTAAACTTGTATTCTAGTGCCTTTGCTCCATAAAGTAAGAAAATATAGGAAAACCGCTTCATTTCCTATAAAACGAGACCAAGCACGCAAAACAACTAGAATAGTAATATTAGCTCGTTAATCACTTAAAAAAGTGCATAAATCAAATAGAAATCGAGCTAAAACGGGGGATAAATTAGTACAAAATATCGCTTATCAACGTGTTATATTATTTTTAAATAGAATTTTTTGTTTTTGCAAACCGAAAGTTTTGAAAAGTCGTGCTTCATATTGTGAATTGCGTTTTGTAAACATCGTTATTGGATTATAGTGCTTAGATACGTTCTTATATGTTCAATTGTGTGAACACAAGTAGAACAATCAAACACTTCCTTTTTAACGAAATAAAGTCGAGTATTTCGCGATACAAAAACTAGAGATACAACTAGAGTTAGTTCTACGAGTGGGTTGATGATTTTGTAATCCGTACGAAGGTACTAAAATTATTAATCGGGAAATATTGGACGTAGGTTTCGATTTGTGAAACTGAACCACTTCAAAATTTCGTGTGTCCTTTTCACTCTTTACTTTGTTTTAGCATCTTATTCACACGTTACCTATTTTGTTTTAGCATCTTCGTTCACACGTTAGCTACTCGATAATTTCCATAATATTTCGTCTCGGAACCACACGATATTCTTAAAATGGAGACATTTTCTTACCCGGACTCCGAATTGAATCAAGTTAATGTCAAAACGACCGTATTAGCACGTACATGACAACAAAATGGCTGACACAGATTCTCGAATTATGGATTATATATCGACTTACAGGATTTCATAAATCGCGACATAAACTAAACATATTTGTCCAATCATCATCGGGTGACTTGTAAGAGGTGCAAACTGAGGTGTTTAAAAGGCATAATAGTGGTATTTAAATTGGTTGGGGTAGTAATAGTAGTAGTTTATTAGTGTTTCATACTAAATTTGGAAAAGAGGATAAAATAAAAATGAGATAAATGTTGGAGAAAATATTACAATAAAAGTGAGATAAATTGTATACAAACATTAATGGATGAAAAACATGCACGCCTTTTTCTGAGTTACCGAAAAATAGAATTCTTTAAAATGTACCACGAAGGTCTAATCCGCAAGTTATGTCCCATCACTCTCAACGCAGAGTTGAATGAATTTCGAAGGGTTGTCGGTATGTTTCAACCATATTGCAAGGTTTACTGAGCCGTTTAGGTGGGGCATAGTTATCATGTTTCTATTGCAGCTCACGCCTAAGCGTGGTCCTGCATAAATTTCTTTCCCCCAACCGAAGTCGAGGCCTTGAGCAAGGAGGTTCAGCCAACTTGTGACCCACATAGTGGATCCCGCGCTTGTTATTAAGTACTTGAGCAACTCGCCACAATCATCGGTATACTGGAGATGGCTAAGACTTTTCTCTTTGATGAGGGACTCAATGGATCCTTGTATATACTCATTAGTCAACTTTTCAACAGATTCCCTCACTTTGCTGCAAGCGTAGCTTAGAGGCCTTGAAATGAGTTCACCCACATTACTATATGCTATCACCATAACTGTGGCGTTGCCAAAGTCGCTTCATCATACGGAATACAAAATTAAACCACAAGTGTATATTATGATTAGTTGCTTACAAGGTACTGAGGCATGTAGACCTATGAAAACATGGCCCGACCCGTAACTCTAACCCAACCCGTCCTGGTTTTAGGGTCAAAAACCCGTAAATCTTGACACGCGACCCAAAATAACCTATTATTTTAGGGTCAAGCACTACAAAAAAAAAAGACTCATAGCGACGGACGTTTCCATCGCAAATTCGCTTAAATCCGTCGCTAAAAGGCATTTGCGACGTATTTTACGTCACAAACACTCCGTCGCATATTTTCGTCGCAAGACTTACACTCTGTGACGGAAATTCCTTTTAATGAATTACATTTAATGAACGCACTACAACAATGGATAAAAATAAACAGCATTATGCATAGGAAAGGTTGGAACCTTGGATTATAAGGTGGATTTCCGCATGGTCTTACCGCTGAAACATCTCAGGTATAGTGTATAATTTATGGGTCATATTGTATTTACTCCCTCACTAATGCCCAGATTTGGGGTAGCAGTATAAAATTGTCTAAACTGATTTGCCCTACAAATTGGGTACGCCACTGAACAACCCATGGATCGACCACCGATAATTTTAATGGTCGGGTGGTAATTAATTGCTACTACTATCGGTCTACCTCCGCCCAAATTGTGATACCCCATATATTTAAAATCAATCTCACAAAAAAGGTAGGCGAGTGGGGTAGGAAGGAATTAAATACTTTATGTGAATATGTAAAGTGTACTATTGACGCTAACATAGTCAAAGTCATTGTAAGACGATATAATCAACCGAATCTAGTTCCTTATCTTTGTCGAGATTGTGCCATTGGAAGAGCAACGCATAATAACACTAATACAAACTAATTGTGCACGAGAGTCGAAAAAACTCGTGAGACACAAACGAAATGGGAGTCAACGTGCATGAGAGTCGTAGCAACTCCTGAAGGACGACTATATAAAATATAAAATAAATGGTGCACGAGGGCCGAAGTAAGCTCATGAAACACCGAAACTGTAAGGCCAAAGCAAAGAGCAATCTAATTTAAACATACAAACCAAAGCACACGTCCAAATTTAATAAAGTAAACGGATGAAGTCATACCACCTATCCCGCTAGGTAGGGGTGGTTGCTGGGCGAACCCCAAGCGGATATGGGACGACGATGACAGGACATTGCGGTAGTTTATATGAGGCATTGTGGCGGGAAACAATGACGGTGGCAGTTGCTGTATCAACAAGGCAGATCTGGTTGTCATAGAAACCATAGACAACGATGGCAACTGTGATGGTGGTGGCGTGGACAAAGTAAACATGGCAAGAAGACAAAGACACACCAACATGGAGATCGATTGGAGGCGGAGAGAAAAATATGAAGATCGGAGGAGTGTAGAGATATATCTATTTATTCCTAAAATAATGATATAATCATAGGGTTTTGGTGGTGGTTGGTCTTGGTGGCGGGAATTAGGTTTAAACTGGAGGGTGGTGGTGTAGGGAAAGGGCAACGAACATGTTAACTTTGGTGTTGTGCTCATTGTTGATGAAAGAAATGTAAGATGTTTTTGAAAAGTTTCTCTTTTTTATTGATATCAGTAATTGAATGAATAGAGCACCTTAGAGTACTTTCTATTTATATACAAAGTATTACATGAAACCTAGAATAAAATAATAGAATGGTGGAAAAAGCTATTGTGAACCCCTATGAAGCGATGAGTGCGGAGGAGATAAGTTGTCTTATCAAGAAAAATGCGGCGTTAACCAAAGCTCTTAGCGGTATCAATCGAGCAAGACTGAGGACTCTAGATGCCATAGAGATGAGCACCATCATCGCTCATCACCGTCTGATTAAATATGGAGGGAGTGGAGCACCTAAGCTTATTGATGAATGGACTTGGAAAATGAAGAATGTGTATGATGTCACAAGTTGCCCCAAAATCTATAAAGGTCAACCAAACCCAAATCTAATTGACTGATAAGGCCGGGCTTTGGTGGCACTCTTCGCGTGAAAATATTAGGGAATGCTACAAGGAAGCTACGGAGGAGGGATTCATTACATGGTCTAGCTTTAAGGGGGAGCTCAAAGACAAGTTATGCATGTTTTGAGGACGGAATTTGATACCTCACGGGTGTCAGACGGTATGTCGGTGGATGATTACTATACAAAGTTTATGTAGTTGGAAAACCATGTGGATGGCATGCGTATAAGTGAGGCAGTTATGGTGGTGATATTCGAGAAGGGGTGGACATCGACATAATGAAGAGGGTGACATCCGGTACTCTCATGGATGTGAAATAAGTGTACAACTGTGCGGGGAGCGCGTAAAGGATCGTCGCCATGACCAAATATCTCGAAGAGTCAAATGGAGAGAAAAGGAAAGCTGAAGTGAAGGAGGAGGTTCAAGCTTTAAAAGGGGAGGATTTTTGAGTCAGGACGTTCTCTGGTGGCGGCTATAGTTGGCGTTATCGCTTTGGAGGAGGGAAGTGGTGGATCCTTCGCGAGTGCTCATATTCCGGTGGGGATTCAACGGTATGGCTGTGGAGGCTATGGTCATAAAAGTAATGAATGTACAAGCAATGTTATATCGATCATATGTCTTCATTTAACCAAGAAAGTTCATACTATGGAGGGAGCCAAGGTGGAGGAGGAAATCGTGGAGCTTGGAGCAATCAAGGAAGGCAATTTAACCAAGGTAGTTTTAATCGTTCCAATTCTTTCAACCGTCCAACCGAATGTGGAGCAAGGAGGCCGAAGGCGAGTGTTTCCGCTAGGACGGTCCATGGTGGGCCAAAGCAAAGAAAGAAAATCTTCATGATGAACAAGGATGAAGCAAAGGAAGATGCCCAAGTTGTCACCAGTACATTTCTTATTAATGACCATTCTTCCTTTGTTTATTTGACTCGGGTGCCACGCATTCATTTGTGGCCAAAGATCATGCGAGGACTCGGGTGCCACGCATTCACCACCCATACGCGATAAATTTTTTATTCCGTTGGGTGGGTCTTTGTCTTGTGGCAAGTTGTATATAGATATGTCATTGATAATTGATGCAGTCAATTTTCTTATTAATTAGCTAGAGTTTCCTTTAAATGGCTTTGAGACTATAATCGGGATGGACTGGTTAGGTTAATGTAAAGCTTCCATTGATTGTGACCTTAGGAAAGTGTCTTTTAGAGGACCCAAAGGAGCGAGTAAGAGTGTCTTATGGTGGTGTTGTTGTTAGACCGAGGGTTAAACTCATAGCTGCTGCGACCCTCAAGAGTCTTTTGAGGAAGGGGTATCATTTGGTGTTGTGTCACATTATTGATACTTGGGTGGAAGAGTTTGCATCGGGAGATTTTCCTATTGTTGAGGAGTATGCTGATGTATAGCCGGAGGATATTACATGGTTACCTTCCAAGAGGGAATGTTGACTTCGAGATTGAATTGAAACTGGGGACGAGGTCTATATCCAAGGCACCACACCGTATAGGGCCAAAGGAGCTAGAGGAGTTGAAGAAGCAATTAGTTGGGTTGTTGGAGAAGGGTTATTCAAGTGTTTCTCAGTGGGGTGCATCGGTGTTGTTTGTGAAGAAAAGGGATGGTAGTATGCGTTTATGCATTTACTATCAAAACTTAATAGGGTGACAGTGAAGAATCATTATCCTTTGCTCAGTATAGATGATCTTTTCGATCAGATGAATGGAGCGAATGTCTTCTCAAATATTAACCTTCGATCGGGTTATCATCAGTTGCAGGTCAGAGATGAGGATATTCTTAAGACGACGGCGTTCCAGACTCGCTTTGGTCAGTATATGTTCATTGTCATGCCATTTGGTCTTACCAATTCCCCAACTGTGTTCATGGATCTAATGAATCGTGTTTTCAGCATGTACCTCGATAAATTCGTGGTAGTGCTCATTGATGATATCTTGGTGTACTCGAACAATCGAGAGGCGCATGCGGAGCACCTTCGGATCATGTTTCATACCTGAAGAGATAAAAAAATATTTTGTAAACTCTCCAACTACAAATTTTGGTTGAAATGGTTGCTTTTCTTGGCCATGTGGTATCAAAGGAAAGAGTGTTCGTGGATCCTATCAAGATAGAAGCCGTTTCTAACAGGGTTGCCCCAAAGAATGTCGGAGAGATCAGAAGTTTCCTTAATCTAGCAGGGTATTATCAAAGATTTGTGAAGGATTTCTCGATGACTGCAAGGCCGATGACCGCTTTAATGAGGAAAGATAATCTTTCAAATGGGATGCATGGTATGAGTTGTATTCCTTATTCTCAAGGAGCGGTTGACCATGGCCCTGGTGCTTGCACTACCGGATGAGATTGAAGATTTTTAGGTCTACCCCGATGCTTGAAAGAATGTTCTTGGGTGTGTGTTTCGGCAAAGGGGGTAGGTTATTGCCTATGTATCTTGCAAAGTCAAGCCTTAGGAAGAGAATTATCCTACCCACGATTTAAAACTTGGTGCGGTGGTGTTTTCTTTAAAGATTTGGCGCCAATATTTGTATGAAGCAACTTTGAAGTTGTTATTGGATCATAAGAGTCTCAAGTATATTTTTACTCAAAGGGAGCTAAATATGCGTCAAAGGAGATGGATAGATTTGATTGATGATTACGACATGGTGCTTGTGTACCATGAAGGGAGGGAGAATGTGATAGCGGATGCTTTGAGTCGGAATTCGGTACATTCTCTATGTACGGCTTTGTCCTTGATGAAGTTGAGAGAAGAAGTGAAGGAGATGAGAATCTTCATGATGAAGAGGGGATAAGGAATGAGTGATTGGATGATCGAGGTGAGACTCGAGCCAAACAAGTACTTGATCCAAATATTGTGGGGTGAAAAGAAGATTTGGAAAAGTGAGAAGCTTCGATTCCAGATTCAGGAAGATGGTAGTTTGAGATTCGATGGTAGATGGTGCGTGCCTTGTGATGAAGAAATGAAGGGGAGATTTTGAGGCTCTTTGTTCGCCTTATTTCATTCACTCGTTGGGTAAGCTTTATAAGGATTTGAAGAAAAACTTTTAAAGGCCAGGGATGAAGAAAGAGGTGGCGCAATTTGTTGCAAGATGTCTCACGTGTTAAAACGTGAAGATTGAGTATCAAAGAGTGTAAGGGAAGGTTCAATCACTTGATGTGCCGGAATAGAAGTGGGATTCAATCTCAATGCATCTTGTTGTTCGGTTGCCGAGGAAGTTTGGGAAATAATATGATATGGGTTATCGTCATTGAATGATCAAGTCCTCACATTTTGTGCCAATGAAGGATACTGGAGTAAAGTGGAGCTAGAGAATGCCTATCTTCGTTATATGCTCAAGTTGCATGGAATTCCGAAAAATATTGTTTCGAAACAATATGCGAGATTTATTTCCATATTTTCGCAAATACTACGAGATTCCGTGGGTACCAAGTTGAAGATGAGCAAGGCTTTTACTCTGGCTAAAGATGCGCAGACAAAGCGGACCATTCAGACTTTATAAGAGCTTCTTCGCTCGTGTGCGTTGGAATTAAGAGGCTTGTGGGAGGATAGATTCGACGTAATGGAGTTGTCATACAATAATAGCTTCCATGCTAGTATTGGTATGGCTCATTTCGACGCCTTGTATGGGAGAAAGTGTAGAAGTCCGATATGTTGGGATAACATTTTGGAGAAGGTCAAGTTAGGGCCCAAAATGATTAAGGAAATGGTTGAACAAGTCAAATTGATATGTTTGAAGATGAAAGTGGCTTAAGACCGGCAAAAGAGTTATGCCGATCTTCGTTGCCGCGATATTGAATTTGAGGTTGGTGATAGAGTGTTGTCGAAGGTATCATCGATACGTGGGGTGATGCGTTTTGGATGAGAGGCAAGTTGAGCCCTAAGTATAATGAACCGTTTGAGATTCTTATTCGTATGGGTGAATTTTCATATCGTCTTGATCTTTTGATAGCACTTGAGAAAGTTTATAATGTGTTTCATGTGTCCAAATTGAGAAAGTATGTGAGCGACTCGTCTCACTTTCTTATCGCCGATGCTATTGAAATGAATGAAGCCGTTACCTATAAAGATGTGCCTAAAGAGATTCTCGATAGCAAAGTTCGAAACTCGAAGAGAAGAGACAAAGCTAGTGAGGGTATTATGATCTAAGCATAATCTGGACGAAGCGACTTGGGAGACCGAAGATTTGATGAGGGTGCGCTACCCTCATCTTTTCTAGGTATGTTTGGTTACGGGGACATACCCTCTATTTTTAAAGAGGGGGGGGGGGTGAAATAAGATTTTTGTTTAAATTTTTCGTTATGTGTTCGATCTTTTGTGTTTATATTGTTGTTTTGGTCGCGTTTCGGTTAATGTTGCATTACGACCTCGTTGGTTGGGGTTTTAAGATGTTGTGCTTGGAGGCGATGGGTTATGTCGTAGCGGTGTTGGTTGTTTTATTATTGTGTACATTTCATGGACGGATTTCTCTTTAAGGGGGGGAAGATTGTAATACCTTAGGTATTATTAGGTCTAGTGTTGAGGGCACTCGACCTTATTTGTGTGTTACTCGGTCGAGTAGTGTGACTCAACCGAGTGGTCAGTTTGGTAGTGACCTGTGAGTTTTATAAACTCGATATTAGACATTTCTAATATCATATTATTAATAGTTTAATCTTAAACTATATGGACCTTATGCATGCATAACAAAAGATAAGGAAAGAACAATTTCTTACATTGATTATGAAGTAATATGGTCACAATATTTGAACTCCTTTCAAATATTGTTCTTGAGCTATGAATATGAGGATGAATTCCAAGTTCTTAGTATAAGAACACTCTTATTAGTAGCACCCAAGACAACCCTTTTTAATCACTATATAAAATACTACACTAGTATAATATTGCCTCCTTTAAATAATTCTAATAACTCTCTTACTATTCTAGTAAACTTATTAGAATTTATGAACTCAAAGTATTATATGAACTTCCTAAGTTTAGTGTTAGAATGACGAGGTTTTAGAGAGATAAGGTTACATGCAAAAATTATGCGATGTTGTAGTATATAAAAAGAGGGAAAAACAAGCCCTCTTGTGGCTTATGAAAACCGGTCACACACACCCCACATGGGTGGGGTGTTGTCATTTTCACATTGTTCGTAACAATGTAAGGTTGAGTGCATGGGTTATTGTAGTAATGATTTCTTCTAATTCTTAATTACAATAAAATGACAAACTAAAATCCTACCCACTAACACCACAAAACCGGTGCACCCATATAAAATGGGTGTCCATTTTTTTTTTGCATTTTGTCATTTGTCACATATGTGACATGTTACATGTAACATGTTATTTTAGTTAATAAATGTGCATTTAACCAATTTAAATGCAATTTCATAATAAATAAATTAGACTTAACATTTTAAGTCACATTTTATAGTTACATGTAAATAAAATGGGTCATCTCATATTTGGTTAATATAATTCACAACAATTTGTAATTATAATCAACCAATTTTACTTATCTCAAATGTTTCATAAACATAATGAATTCTTAGTAATATAACAGTTAAATTACTAAAATGAATCTTAATTAGTCATATTACAATAAGATATATTTCTCACTTACAATTATAAACTTGGTTCAATTTAAGGGATTAATTAATCTGTATCAGTATACAATTAATTAATGTACATGATTAGGGGATTGTCCTTTAGGTGTGACCTCAAGGGATCAACTGATCACCACCGTCATACGTCAGTAACGTCAAACTCTATTGAGCCAATCGTTACCGATTTATGTTGACCAGTTGACTATAATATTCATCTTCCCTTTGTATTCTTATTATAGAGATTTAATTATGTGATCGCACTATTGTTGAGGACATTTACTCCAACAATCTCCCACTTGTCCGAGACAAGTGAGGGTCACCAATTCTATTTTCCTATTACAATCTCTCACTCAATGCAAGGTGTCTTGCAGGTCGTACTTGCATATGATCATATCAAGAGTGGTTTCCTCGATCTGGAGAATAACTGTCTGACCGGAATTATCTACCATAGATACCTTCCGAGCGTGGCCACGCATTTTTAGTTTACTTCTCCTCGAGTGCCTTGAGATTTTAAAACAACCCTGACAAGGGGTGGACAATTCCTATCGCACTATTCCCTTTGTATAGCCACAGCTCATCATGACCCAAAAGATGCTTATTTGACCCAGTTACGAAGGTCGTAAAGCATAAATCAAAGTCACTCTGAAACTGTACCACCTTAGGCGAACAGTTTTTAGTCAAAGAATTGACTCAAAAAGAATACTATAGTAGCTCTTGCCACGACCAGGCTACAAGAGTTGCCAGAACTCTATAAGCGGTCACTGCCGGGCAGATTGTCCCTTACAGTCTGTCTATGTGATCGACTGGTCATCCCTTATGACCCTATGGCACTTGAACTTGCCATCAATTGCATCACACTCTAGTCACTTGGAGACGTCACCTCATATAAGCAACTAGGGGCCAATGCTATGTTAATCCAGTCCACTTTAATGGGATTCAAAATTATCTCTACAACCCATTTGGATTTAACAAAGCACAAAAACGAGTTTTAGAAACTCAAACGATAAATGTGATTATCATATATGAACAATCAACACAATGTTATTGCTTCATATCATATAAGCTAAAGTTAATTTTGTCCATGACAATTCATGACGATCTTATTAAATGCAATAAAGGCTTGGGTAATGAATATACCATATATTCATTTATTCCAACCTTGTGAATTGATTTTTACTTTCATCCAACTTTATTCCTAATAACATGAATTCATCTACGTACATGTCTAGATCTCTATCTAGTGTTGGGCTCTTTAACTTGAAAGATGCTCCCACTCGTTATCATGATAACTGATAGGTATTTAGGTGAAAGGATCTACCATTAGTTCCTTGTAAGCCACCTTATCCTCATTATAATGTACTAGGTCCCTATTTGTAGAATTTATAATGATTGACTCTTCAATCATCCTTCTAGTTATTCGCTTCATATATAACAAAGGTACGCCTAGGATTTCGATGAAACCTTATAAGTTTGGAAATTTGGGTTTGTGTAACCTTTACCACATATCCAAATTTTTTCTACCAAACACAAGAATGAATCCCTAGTTTTCCTTGAGAACCCTATGGATGTTCTTGTAGGCCATCCAATGACACTCATGTGGATTGATTTGTTATAGACTTGTCATGCTTCTAGCATACAATTCATTTAGGTATGTGCATGTGATGACATACATGATTGGTCTCATGTGATGAACAACTCTTAGGTTCAGTGGATGACTATGACCCTTTTATAGTGATCCCACTTTCATCAACATAAATAACCTATTCAACTTGTTGAAATAGATAAAGAATCTTATCGATATAAGACACTTTTCTAAATGCCAAGCTAAAATCTTCTATTCCACAATAGATTTTGATTTTAGTATACATGTTGCCCTCTTTCATCCAGCATTATAATCCAACCACTCCTTTCAAAAAGGTAATATGAATACGTCACTCACAATGAGTGATACGTCATTCACGTGGAAGACAATTTCTCCCACTGAACTTCATGTCTTTACATGACTTTAACTCCCACTTAACTTCATGTCTATACATGCATTTTAACTCCCACTGAACTTCATGTCTATACATTAACTTTCGACAATTCAAGTGAAACTCTTCTTGTATCTTATAATAGAAAAATCATAACCTCTTGGTAAATATCTTAGGCTTGTGTCATGTACACATCCTATTCCAAATCCCTATTTGGACATATGGTTTTGTATTGTATCTTGTACACACCTACTATGAGGTATTTCACTGATGATTTGGATCTAAGCATAGTTACGCATTAACTTAGCTTTTGAAGACATCTACATGTCTATCCATGCAACTATAATTGGACAACTCCAAATAAAACATTTTCTTTGCATAGATTCCATTTAGTTTCATAAGTCTCTTATGTTAGAAAATCGAATTTTAAAATTTCTAGGTACTTCCACTTCATAGATCATAATCTTATTATTTCAAGAACATTTTCTTTTGGTCTCGTCACTAGTCTAAGGGTTCACCTAAGAACACTTTCTTTTGGTCTCCTCACAAGTCTTGATTCTAACCTATGAACATTTTCTTTTGGTTTCCTCACTAGTTCCTAACTAGTTTTACGTTGTGGCTTATTTTCTCCCACTCTATCTTTAGAAAAATATGACTATTTTCTTTAAAGATAGCCTTATGAGCCACAAACAATTTTGTACTCATACTCATAAGGGAGGTAGAAGTTACACAACATGACCTTCAGTGATCTACTAAAGACTTTATTGTAAAGACATCGAATCTTAGCTTCAAAATAAACTAGTTCTATAAGCTAAAGAGGTGGACTCATATTCATGTCATTTACAATCTTTATAAGTGGTGTGGCCAATTGGTTTGGTAGATTCCCTACTTTGAGTTCAATAACTCAATTTGACTTGACAATAGATCTTTAAAAGTGAGAATCGAATTCTTAGCCTTTTATTATAATGATCCAATCATCATAATACTAATATGATCAATTTGAGTTGATATAATTTATGTTATCAAACCGAGTGACTTGGATTGAAAACCAAGACACCAAATATTCAATTACAACAATTGTTCTTGAAAATAAAGCTTCCATGTCCAACAAGGAAATAAAAAAGTTCTAAACAACCATAATACAATCAAAAGGGGAGACAATCTCGAGGCCAAGCTTCCTTAGGTCTTCAACCATGGGTGGCTACCTTAGCTTCCCTTGAAGAGCCTTCTTAGGCTTGCTTGTCCTTGCCTTTGTCCTTACTAGGATGCCCTAATTACAATGAAAAAGGGTAAGAATCACAACTTGTATCTACATACCAAAGTTGAGATCATAACATAAATGATAGGGATGAAAATTTACCAACGGAAACAATTTTTCTGGCTTTGATATCTCCTAGATATTTGGGGCAATTCCTCTTCCAATGCCCTATGCCATTACAATAATGGCACTTGTCCTCGGTTGAGGCACCTTTATTGGGCTTGGGTGAGCTATTCTCAATAGCTTTTCCCTTCCCTTTGTAGGTGGAGGGCTTCTTCCCCTTACTACCACCCCTTTTGAACTTCCCCTTACTCTTGCTATTGATATTGAGTACATGCTTAGAGGTGCTAACATTTAGCCCCATTTCTCTCTCCGCTTGCACAAGCATCTTGTGCAACTCATGAAGAGAGGTTTTCATGTTTTGCATATTGTTGTTTACCCTAAACTGCACATATGCCTTGATTTTCCCCAAGGAGTGTAGTAAACGGTCAATAACGAGTTGTTCGGGAATGTTAACCCCTTGCAATTTGAGAGTCTCGACATGCTCAATCAATTTGAGTACATGACGGCTAATTTTTTAATCCTCTTTAAGATTTATTTCGAAAAACGCAGACGCCGTCTCATATTGAATGATCCTAGGAGCTTGTGAAAACATGGTCACAAGCTTGGCATAGATCTCATAGGCCGTGCTCATCTTTATGGCACTCCTTTGGAGATCGGCCTCCATAGAGAAGATCAAAACCTTTTTGATCGCGGCAGCTTCCTTTTGGTAAGCCTCATAGGCTCACCTTGCGGCAGCGGTTGACCTTTCATTAGGTGTTTCGGGAGAGGCTTCGTTAAGGTAACGAAGGCTTGTCGTCACCTTCGGCCGCCAAGCAGAGTTGCGCATCCCAATCGGCAAAATTTGCGCCATTCTTTTCTAACTTGCATCGATCCATTAAGGATCGAAGCCATGAGACATTTGTGAGAGTTGGAGCATTGGTGGTGGTGGATGAACTAGCCATTTTGATTGAACAATATTAACTACAAATTTTTAGACATAAAGGAAATGTCAACATTTATCATTTTAAATACTTGTAAACATTTTAAACAAGTTTTAATATTTAAAAAGTGACCTTTACCCAACTATTATAAATGATTTCGAGATCCAAATTAATATCAACTTGGGCACGGTAAGCCGATTCATCCCTCATTAACATAATTCGGTGGATTAACTCTTTAATCGATTCTACATTAGAACTCTCGGTCGATAATATTACATTAATAATTATCTTAAGCCCGGAACACATGCGGCTACGGTCGCGAATACTTCCGTTGAGCTCAATCCAAGTTTCGAAATAATAACCTTTATTACCCCACTTACCCAACATAACAAGCTTAGCACCCCGGTGAGCCGAGCCTACTTCCTTGCGAAATTGGGATTCATGGGTTCTACTATTTGGTAAGGCTTGATCTCAATTATTTATTATCAGAGGTCATGTCAATTTGTTATCTATCTCGTTTAAGTGAACTAAATTGATTAATTATCGATAATTGTAATTGACACGGTCGAATACTCGATAAAATATGCATGTCATGTTATGGCGATTTGGAAATGCATGCAAAACATATTAAATAAAATGCAAGCATAAAAGTAAAACTCCTAGTATGTCCTTTCCTAGAATAGAAAATCATATAATCTATTACAAATTCGGAAACTAACTCCTTTGGTCCCTTGAACTTCATAAGCACGCCTCCCAAGGTCACCGTCTCTCTCGGAACTCCTTTCCGAATGGCACCGTCTTTGGGAAACTCCGGTAATACAAATGATTACAAAATATATATATAATAAAATTACAATAATTTTCTATTATACATTTGTAAAATAAAATAATACAATAGAAGTGATACGAGATCACATAAAATTACAACCAAATAAATATTCCCTTACCTTCCGAGTAATATCGATTAAAACTAAGGCCATACAAGGAATAAATTACATAATTCCAAATTACATAAACCAAAATATGACATTCATAATAAATATGCAGCATAATAATATGTATAAAACATGCTCATTTTAAATGTCAAATCGCCCTATAATACGGTTTATATCTTATATAACTCGGTTTTACGGAAATGCATGATAATAACACTTTAAAATCACCAAACAATACTTAAATCAAATTTAAGTCCAAGTTAATTATCCCAACTGATGTAGGCCTCAAAAATTAGTCATCACTCAATTTTTGACAATAATTCAACTTGTTGTTATAAAATTGCTCAAAATTAGACTTTAAAATCATATTTTAATCAAATAAATCCAAATTTAATTACATTAATTTTAAAATTTGAATTTTAAATTTTTATACATTCTGGAACATTTCCATGACTCTCATAATGTCAAAAATTTAGACGCCTTGTATGGGAGGAAGTGTAGAAGTCCGATATGTTGGAATAACATTTCGGAGAAGGTCAAGTTTGGGCCCAAAATGATTAAGGAAATGGTTGAGCAAGTCATATTGATATGTTTGAAGATGAAAGCGGCTTAAGACCGGCAAAAGAGTTATGCCGATCTTCGTTGCCGCGATATTGAATTTGAGGTTGGTGGTAGAATTTTGTCGAAGGTATCACCGATACGTGGGGTGATGCGTTTTGGATGAGAGGTAAATTGAGCCCTAAGTATAATGAACCGTTTGAGATTCTTATTCGTGTGGGTGAATTTGCATATCATCTTGATTTTTTGATAGTACTTGAGAAAGTTTATAATGTGTTTCATGTGTCCAAATTGAGAAAGTATGTGAGCGACTCGTCACACATTCTTGTCGCCGATGCTATTGAAATGAATGTAGCCGTTACCTAGAAAGATGTGCCTAAAGAGATTCTCGATAGCAAAGTTCGAAACTCGAAGAGAAGAGACAAAGCTAGTGAAGGTATTATGGTCTAAACATAATGTGGACGAAGCGACTTGGGAGACCGAAGATTTAATGAGGGTGCGCTACCCTCATCTTTTCTAGGTATGTTTGGTTACGGGGACGTACCCTCTATTTTTTAAAGAGGGAGGGGGGGGGGGTGAAATTAGATTTTTGTTTAAATGTTTCGTTATGTGTTCGATCTTTTGTGTTTATATTGTTGTTTTGGTCGCGTTTCGGTTTATGTTGCATTGCGACCTCGTTGGTTCGGGTTTTAAGATGTTGTGCTTGGAGGCGATGGGTTGTGTCGTAGCGGTGTTGGTTGTTTTATTATTGTGTGCATTTCTGGGACGGATTTCTCTTTAAGGGGGGAAGATTGTAATACCTTAGGTATTAATAGGTCTAGTGTTGAGGGCACTCGGCCTTGTTTGTGTGTTACTCGGTCGAGTAGTGTGACTCAACCGAGTGGTCAGTTTGGTAGAGACCTGTGAGTTTTATAAACTCGATATTAGACATTTCTAATATCATATTATTAATAGTTTACTCTTAAACTATATAGACCTTATGCATGCATAACAAAAGATAAGGGAAGAACAATTTCTTACATTGATTATGAAGTAATATGGGCACAATATTTGAGCTCCTTTCAAATATTGTTCTTGAGCTATGAATATGAGGATGAATTCCAAGTTCTTAGTATGAGAACACTCCTATTAGTAGCACCCAAGACAACCATTTTTAATCACTATATAAAATACTAGACTAGTATAATATAGTCTCCCTTAAATAATTCTTATAACTCTCTTACTATTCTAGTTGTAACAACCCGAAAAGTACCCAATTTGCTTAGCAATAGCTTATGGATACTTTTCAAAAGAACTTAAGTTTTTAATATAGGAATTTTTGTTCCGAGTCGTATTTTGAAATTCCGCGTTCGTATTTGGAATTTTTGAGAGATTTCATGAAAAGACCGTTTTCGGTCATCTTTGACTTTTCTTGACTTTTAAATCGTCTTTGACTTTTTCTTGACTTTTTAAAGTCGTCAATTACTTTTCTGGACTTTTAAAGTCGTCTTAAACTTTTCTGAACTTTTAAGTCATTTTTGACTTTTTCCGACTTTTTAGTCGATTTCGACTTTCGTTGACTTTTCCCGACTCGTCTCATAAGTATGAAGACCGAAATTTTATTTAAAAAAATAATATTTTTGATTTATTTTTATTTAGATTTATTAAGATTTATCATAATTTAATATAATTATTTTGAATTTATTCGGAATTTAAAGAATAACGTTTACGGTTTTAACCGAACGTCATTTAACTATTCCCGACGCATCGTAATGCGCGCAACAAAATCGAAACTCGACTTTGGCATGAGTCACACGTTGATGTCATCGCTTTCCACTCACCATTAGATGTTTTATTTATTTTGATTAAAATAATCAAAATATCTAGATATTTACTTACTTTATCGATCCGTCAACGAAGATTACGCAAATCGAGCAAAAACAGACCGAATCCTCACCATATCACACGGCTACTTTAGTGCTCTAATAGCCCTTGATATTTTCATTACTTTTGATTAATATATCATAATATCTAGATAACTATTTACTTTATCGATCAGTTAACGAAAACTACGCAAAACGCTCGAAATCGGACCCGACAAGCTCAACATCACACGGCTCCCTTACCCACTCTTAAGTCTTGATATTTTCATTATTTTTCATTTTAATATCATAATATCTTGATATTTACTTTATCGTAAATTATATTAAATCGTTTACAGTAAAATAATTATTAAACGCGAGTCAATTACGTAACAACGAATTCAAAATCCGACAGCCTTATTTGTCTATAAACTCACGGCTCAACCCACTCTCCACTCACCAACAACTTTTCATTTTTACAACAACTCAAATAAAGATCAAAACATCACTTTATTTAATCGTTCTTCGTGTTCTTCATCGTTCATCAATCGTTCTTCATCGTTCTTGAGCAAAACCTCCATAAATCCTTCATTTCTTAATTAAATCCCTCCTAATTTATATTTCTAGGATCTCCTCTTCGCTCTCCATCTTCTAGTACGGTTTATTTTCAATTCCGTCAAGATCGTTTTCAACATTTAATTATGGAAAATTAAGTTTAAGTTCTAATAATTGTTTTTCTTGTTATTTCTTATAGGGGAAGAGTTTGAAGACGAATTTGGAGACTCTTATATTTTGGGTGAAGACTAGTAGAAGGGTTTCTTATTTATATACTTCTTATTATTTTTGTGCTAAGTGATTTTGGCTAGCTAAGGTAACATTCCGATTTACTCGACGAATTAATGTCACATAGCCTTTAGGTTTTAGTTTATGTTCATGTTATGGTTATTTAGAATTTGAGTTAGTAATATAGCCTTTAGTTTTATTTATTTGGATTTTGGTTCATCTTTATTTTTGGTTCATGTTTTTATGATTTATGGATTTTTAGTTAGTAATATGTTAAGTAGTAATTATTATGTTGTGTTATGATTTTTGATGATTTTTATGTTGTTGGATGTTATTTTATGATTTTTGATTTTTGATGTTTTATGGAATTTTATGTTGTTTTATGATTCTTGATGATTTTTAAGTTGTAGGAAATTTTATGATGATTTAAGTGTTCTTGATGATTTTTAAGTTGTAGGAAATTTTTATGATGATTTAGTGTTCTTGAAGAATTTTAATGATTTTTACTAAGTTATGATTTTTTATGTTGTTTATGAAATTTTAACAGGTTTAGTGTTCTTGAAGAATTTTAATGATTTTTACTAAGTTATGAGTTTTATGTTGTTTTAGTGTTCTTGACAAATTTTGATGATTTTTAATAATAATGATTTTTGTAAGGATGGATGTTAAAATGGTTGTTTGATGATTAAAACAAGTTGGAAATGATTTTGGTGGTGTTTGTTGGTGAACCGTGGGGAAGGGGCTGAACCGGGTCCAAACCAGACCGGTCCAGGCCGGTTCAGACCCGGTCTGGGTTGGTCCAAGGTGGGTCCGGGTTTTGGTCTTTGGGTTGTGTCGATGTTTGATTGTTTAATTGTTGTTTTGACGGGTTTTAAATATGTTAAAGCATGCGGGAAATATTAGGAAACGGTTTTTAGTAAAATCGAATCAAAGGCCAAAACAGCCCCATTTCTGTCCGTGAGGCCCAAAACAGGCCCATGTGGGTCCGGCCCAATTCAGTCCGTGGGTCCCACCTTGGGACCCGTGTCGGTTTTTGAGGCGTGGTTTAGCGTCCATTTTTATGTGTTTGGGATATTAGCAAGGGGAAATATTATAAGTAAAATATTTAATTAAAAAGGTTTTCATACAATTATTATTTCTCACATGTTAGAAATTATAATACGAGATTAGTTTACGTTGAAATCATTTAAGTCAAGCGGGTTTTGGGTATAATATGATAATTCACATGTTAGAAGTAGAAATAAAATAACATGTAATGAATATGTTGATTTTATGTCTATGTGATAAAGACTCTGCTTCTAGCCGGTTTGATCCAACGGGTTTTGTCAAACTAAGATCTAGTCAGCCCCGATTTGACTGATGACCCGTCGCGGGACTCGGGTCGGGGATTTGTCTTCAAGAAAGGTTGTATTTAATTACTGAATTAGCCTTAGTAGATATGAGGCGATATGATATTTGATTATTATTTATATGCAAATAGTCACATGATAGGATGTTTTTTCCGTGACTGTTTTGATTATATGGTTGGTGTCGTGTTGACTAAGTGCCCATAGAGAATTATGAGTATATGGCGTCTTGACCATTCTAATTCTAAATGAGTATCTTGGACCATGACATTGATAGGCCCGTACTATCTTTAACGAGTATATAGTTCACTGCTTGATAGCTTTTGTGTCACGTCCTGGGGGGCTTATCTCCAAGTCGGGGCATGGCATCCTAAGAGTTCCGCTTTGGGAAGGGAGCCAGCTTACGTACTAGCCATCTCTGCTTAGGGGGTCGCCTAGTAGAGTTTCTCATAGACGGTTATGTCATGGGACGGGGAATGGAATAGCTGTTGTCGCTAGGTCTTATCAGTCTAGGGCTAGGATGTTTTCCTACCTTGTGGTATAGCCTCGAGTTACAGAAGTCGACTATCGGCCGTGCTAAGAACTTATGCCTGTTTGTAGACGTATTGGTCTTTCATGTTTGTATGATTCTATGAGTTCTAGAAGGTGAGATGCAAGCCGTCTAGGATTGATAGAGTTTGGATTACCGATTGTTAACTGATTCACATGATTACGTGTTGATTAGGGTTTGAGTGTAGCAGGGCCATGTTACATGGTAACCGCTGAGCCAGCATACCAGCTTCCCTACCTCGAGTTATATTTTATTATCGGATTCACATGATAGCTTTCATATGATAGGTTATATGTTAGTTATTTGTTTCATAACATGAAAAGCATATCATATATGTTAAAGTTTTTGTATTTTCCCATATACATTGCTTTTATGTTATTCATGTTGTAACTTAAACTCGACATTTCGTGGCTGGGAGAACTCGGAGTTACTCCCCACTGACTGTGGCTTCCGTGTTTATATTTAATGCGGTCGAACAGGTGGTGTTGCATATTTGGGGTACATGGACGAGCTAGCGAGCGCAGTATTTACCTTGGACCTATATTCGGTTCATAGTTTGTATATTATTGTACACACTTTTATTTCCGTATTTTTACGGGAGATATGTCTCCCGTCTTGTATATTTCTTTTGTAGAATATTATTTCCGTTTTGTAATGACCTTTTTATTTATGACACCCTTCGTTATGTATTTAAATTATTTTTTTTCTTTCCGCAAATTTGAGGGTGTCACACTAGTGAGGCGTGATCTTACCTTAATTGTAATAAACTTACTTTGTAGATGCAAGTTTGATGAGTCCAAGTGTCTAACGTCATATTTTTTTTTAATTTTCAATCATCATTATTTCATTCAAGTAAGTCGCATTAAAGATGAGTTTATCTATCTGTCTTTAATGAAGACGGGTCGGGTTGCCTTTTCGTGGAAAAGGCAAGCGGAAAATCAAGTTGGGTTTTTACTTATCCCCACTTGCATTTTGTAAGAGTCAATCCGACCCGTTTTCATTGAATACAGGTACGCCGGTCTTCGCTGAGAATTTGTGATTTCATTATAGGTAATGAACCTAATATGCCTCACATATCTTTATGGGCAGAATTTTATTATCTGATCTTATATGTTTCCAGTTGAAATTGTTTTTAATAGCTTTTGTTTAAGTTGGTGAATGGCGAACCATGTTTATATATTATAATCATGAATATTACAAGATGAGTTGTAAGATATAACTAGATATATTATTAAAAATTTGAAATTGTTTCAATAACTACTAGTGTGTTGTCAATAATTGTAATAGAAAAGTATATGAGACGTATCATTATTGTTATTAAATTGTTTTGATAATCTTAATCTTGACCAGTAAAAAATACTGAGTTTGAATTAATAATTAATAAAATATATGATATTTGTAAAATTTATTTTTGTTTACAAGGAACGACATGACTACCTACATGGGACTTGTAGTTTAGAGGTAGACGATATTGTCTATTGTATATGATACGAGTGTGTAGAAAAGTTAGTTGATTTTATACTTATTGTCTGGACTACCCAGAAGGTATGAGATTAATTAATTTTATGTCACAAGGATGGATGAACTCAACTATACTGATAGGTACGACCTGACTATTAGGTGACTATGTAGTTTGATTTCATCTGATGAAATATTATGGTAATGTACCAGGATTTTAATTATGTGTGAGAAACGACTTGACTACCAAGGGGTTTGTTCATGTTTTAAAGTTAATTGTTATCATTTAGATAAAATTCATTCTCATGCATGAGAAGCTAATTGATGTGATCGATAAGCCCGCTATGGTTGCACCTATAGAAGGAGAAAGTAATGGAATTGTATTGGATGCAAATGCAAAGTACTCTGAAAATAATATTATTGCAAAGTGCATTATTTTGGCCTTAATGAGTCCTGAACTTCAGGAAACATGAAATATGACTCCTCCACGATAATTGCACATCTTAAGAAGATGTACGAATCTCAGAGTAAGACTATTAGATATGATATATCTAAGTCCTTTGTTAAATCTGGATATGTGTATAGAACTTAAAGCTCGCAAGCTAATAAGAACAAACAAGTGATAACTTGAATTCAATTCTCAATTGTGTATCTATTACAATGCATAAAATTCCTTATTTATACTACTACTAATTACCAAATTAAAAACTAACTAAATAGAAATTAGAAAATAGTGTGAACACTACCTTATTATTAAATAAGATCACCACACTATTTTATTCAAATTAGACTAATAATAAGAAAACTCTATTTAGGAAAGTAAACTTGAGAACAATTTAAGTCAAGCTTCCATCTTGCATAAATTTTGAATGTCACGTTCAATTTGCGTCACCGGCGTATAATCTGGACAGCTAAACTTAAAACGATCATATCTCCTTCGTTAGAGGGGCGGAGGTACATAGGAGCAAGTGGTAGCATCCGCTGCCCCAAACCCGAAAAAATTGATGAAGAAGGTGATTATTCGCTACCCCAAATATCTCGCTTACTGTTAAATAAATGCAAGAGCAATTAAGTAGCATGTGTATTCCAGTGGTAGAGTGGTTTATTGAGTACCTAGATGGTAGGGGAAAGGTTGGGAGTTCGATCCTTGGTTGCCCTCTTTCTTCATTTAATTATTTTACATAGCACAACTTTCTTCATTTCGTTTATTTCCATTTTATCCATCTTTTTTTTTGAGGTTTGAGCGGCTAGAAATAATTAGAATGGAAGTGGCAGGCTTAAAGCTTGTCATTATTTTATCCTATTTATTTTCCATTTTAATTAGGCTTTTTCTCTGATATATTTAAGAGATTTTGTTACGGTTTTTTTCAAGGTTAATTTATTTCGTACCACTAACTCAATCCTTATAAGTCACATGCATATTATGTCCTAAATATTATGTACCAAAAGAAAACGTAAAAAAACTGGTGAATGAAAAGGAGTACTATCGAATGAACAAAATTGGCAAAGGCTACTGCAACTAATCTTAATTAGGTAAAAACTAACAAATTTATAATTGAAAAACTTTTATCATATTTTCAAATTCAAATATGTTAGTTTTATGGAATAATAAGAAAGCGAGTAGCAAATTTGCTAACAAATCGACGTTATTTTGTTCGCGCCACTTTAGAGAAGAAAAAATGGCTACAATAATTCCGCTACCCCATATTATAAATCCTGGCTCCGCCTCTGCTTCGTTACTTAACCAAATAAAGCATGTGACCACTTGTTGGAAAGCTGACATCATGTACTTTCATCTCCAAGTGAAATCACGTCAAAATTAGCTATATATTCTGAGATATGTAGCTCTAAAGTCAAAGGAACGAATCTGAAATGTCAAGAGTGACTTACACTTGCATTTTGAACATATATCCATGTCCCTCATATATCAGCTCTTCTATGAGTAAGTAGAAAGGCAAGAACATGTATGTGAAATATCGACTTTCATCCTCGGATGCTCTGAGCAAATCTAACTGACCAGTCAGAGGCTGAATGTTTCTTTTGCAATAATAAAGGACATTGGAAAATGAATCGTTAGGGACAAGAAAAAAGGCAAAACAATTGGGAAGAATGTTTTCAGGATTTCTTTGACAACTAGTGATACTACTATCTAAGTGGGCAATGGATACCATAAGTAGCTTTAACATTTGCAATATGTTGCAAAGTTTACGGATCAAGAGATGGTTAAAAAAGGGAGAGGTCAACCTGCAAGTTGGGAATGAAACAAATGCTGCTGCCCTAGTTGTAAGAACTGTCTCTCTTATAATGCCTTATGGCAAGACCATATCTTTTAAACATTGTTATTATGTTCTTAAGTTAGATTCGAAGACTGTTTCTATCTCGTCTCTGGACAAGTGTTCTATTATGACTGTTTCTTGCCAAAAGAGGAAGGGAAATAATAAAGGGAATCAAACTAACCTTTGGCATTATAGGCTTGGTCACATTGATGAGAAAAGAGTAAACAAGTTGCACCGTAAAGGGTGCCTAGGTCAATAAGATGATGAATCACATGACACTTGTGAAACTTGTCACCAAGGGAAGTTAACCAAATCTCATTTTAATGGAATTGGAGAAATTAAAGAGCTGGCGAGCTTTTAGAACTCATATATTCAGATATATGTCGGCCAATGAAAGTTTAAGTTAAAGGTAGATATTCTTACTTTATCACCTTCACTAATGATATATCAAGATTTGATTTGTTTATCGAATGAAATATAAGTCGGAATCATTTGAAATGTTTAAGAGAATTCGCAGTAAAGTTGAAAAGCAAAATGATAAGAATATAAAGGCACTAAGATTCTCTGATCGTGGAGGAGAGTATATCAATGATGAGTTCATTGATTTTTTTGAGACAATATGAGATCTTGTCACAATGGACTTCTCTTGGAACGCCACAACATAATGGTGTTTCCGAAAGGAGAAATCGAACCTTATTAGGTATGGTGAGATCCATAATGGGGTTAAATGATTTTTCTATCTTTCTATGAGAATATGCTTTGTAAGTAGGGATGTCAATGCGGCGGGGTGGGTGCGGAGGATGGGAAACCCGCACCCGCATCCGCGAACTATAAAATGTACCCACACCCACTCCACGACCCGTGCGGGTTGAACTTTTCAAACCCGCACCCGCCCCGCGGGGACCCGCTAACCCGCCAAATTACCTTTCTCCTCATAATTTTTTTTTTTAAAAATCATGAATCTAAACATATTAAGTTTCGTACGACTTATACAAATAGTATCCGGAAAGTGGTATGAAATAATTTCACATTCAATTAACTAGTACATAAGCTACCAAACAAGTCTATTTTATTAGTTTAGCCTTTATCTTTTTAAAATAATCATTTTTTTTTGTAAAATTTTACTTAGCTAGTTGTATACTATAGGTGAGCCGGAGATCATTAAGGCGGGTATAAGCGGGGCGGGGACATGCGAGGCGGGTGGTGTGGGGCAGAATGGGGCAGGGTGGGTACGGGGCGGGTCTCATGTGATACCCACACCCGCCCCACGACCCGCGACGAATGTCACTTTTGATACCCGCCCCACCACCCGTCAAATCATTACCCGCACCCGCCCCAGGTGTGGGGCGAGACCCGCCAAGACCCGCCCCATTGACATCCCTATTTGTAAGTTGTTGCGTACATATTAAACAAGGTTCCCATTATATGGCAGTCACTAAATCCCACATGGGATATGGAAGGGACGTAAGCTAAGCCTAACCTTAAGCATTTGAGGATTTGGGGTTCTCCCGCTTATATTAAGCGACTGCAGTCAGATAAGCTTGAAGCTACATCTGACAAATATAGATTTGTTGATTATCATAAAAAGACTATGAGATACTATTTCTATCACTCATCTGAACAAAAAGTGGTTGTGGCCAGAATGCAACCTTTTTAGAAATAGAATTCTTTGAAAGAGGAAGTCACGGTGCAGAATAGATCTCGATGAGATCAAATATATCAATGAGTTGACTCAAGAGCATGAACAACCTTTATTTAATGTCTTAGAGTTGTCAACAACAGGTCAAAACTCAAATGTTGAGGAAAAACAGTTGATTAATAAATCAATGCAACATGAGCAACATGAGAATCAAATAGTACATTAGCCTCTTAGATGACCATTTAGGTAATGTCATGCACCAAATAGATTAAATCTATTAGTGCAAGATGAGGAGGATAATCAGATTGATGATATAATCTTTGGTGCTTCAAATAGACTGTGGAATTCAAGATAGAGTCTATGTAAGCTTTAGCGATTTATATATAGATTAAAGTAAGCTTCTTGTAGATGGAATATCCGTTTTCACACGACAATTGAAAAGCCCAATTTTGTGCGATGTGGGAAGGATACACGTGTGTACAAGAAGGTTAGTGGGTGCATTATCATTTTTTTTTCTATTTTATGTTGATGACATTTTACTAATAAATTATTTTGTACCAACCATGCAAGATTCAAAGACTTGGTTATCTACACATTTCTTCATAAATGATTTGGGAGAAGCAACTTATCTTTTTGGGATAAAGATCTATAGAGATAGATCAACCATCGTCTATGCACATTGATACCATCTTCAAGAGGTATCACATGGAAAATTTCAAAAAGGGCTATTTACCAACTATGGATTTTCTCTATTTAAGAAGGATTGTCCTAAGACCCTATAAGAAAGAGAACACATGAGTAAAGTCCCATATGCAAGTGCAATGGGAGCTCTCATGTATACCATGACATGTACAAGTCTTGATGTTTCTTACGCGCGAGGAGTAACGAGTAGGTACCAAGGGAATTCAGGCGAGGAACATTGGAAAGTGGTGAAATCTATCCTAATGTACTTGAGAAGGACTAAAGACCAATTCCTCATTTATGGAGACAATGACCTAAATTATTTGGGTTATACTGATGCTAGTTTTGCATAAGACAAAGATGATAGCAAGTCCATTTCTGATTATGTTTTTCTTTGAATGGTGGAGCAGTGAGTTGGAAGAGTTCCAAACAAACCTTATTGAAGACAAGCATATCCGTCTTTAATTGAAGATAGGTCGGGTTGCCTCTTACAAAGAGGTAAGTGAGAGGGCAAGTGGAATACTACTTGGGTTCCACTTGCTTTCCCACTTGCTCTCTCACTTACCTTTTTGTGATAGGCAACTTGACCCGTCTTTATTGACGACCGATATGCCATCTTCAATAAGAATTTGTGTTCCTAAAAAGCTTTCATGTAATTCTATTGAAGCTGCTAATTCCAAACACTTCATTAAAAACTTTCAACATAAATACCAAGGTAAAGTTATTTTAAACTAACGTCTTTTTAAAAGAGAGCGGATTTTGGGTGACATCGTCTTATATCCCAATGCCTTTTCCTTTTAAATTGATACATCATTTTTTTCCTTTTTCTTTCGCGTTAGAAATTTTTACTAATTTTATGACTCCTCCCCCAGTCATTTTTATACATGTTCATTTTGAAGTATTTTACTTATTTGCTTATCTTTATATTTTTGGAATGCTTTTAAGGTAATGATCATCCAATTACAAATCATTTTATCTCGTTTGTCTTTGTGCTAAAAGTAATTCTAAAACAAATGGCTAGTAAGAGGGAGAATGGATGTGAGCGATGATATGTAGCACATAAAGATAGTAGGACAGGAGGTGAGACAAAAAAGTGGGAGCCCAACTCCGATCCAATTAAACGATTTTGCCGACACATAAGAAGTCACACACAAATTTTATCATAAAATCTTAATAGTAACATCTTTAACACGATTGGTGATGAGCTAGATAACGCCGAGACGGATGTGGACACAGACACGAAAAAGACATGTTATCTAAATTTAATAAAATATGTATTTTATATTAACGTACGATGTTATTTTTGTAAAAGTATATTATACCACTCCTTCTGTCCCGGTCATTTGTTGGCCTTTCATTTTAGCACAAAGATCAAGGAAAGAGTATGAATCATTTGTGATTCCAATTAGTGGATGGCAAGTGGAAAATATTCCTATCGTGGTTCAAATTACCCATTAAAAAAAACTTCTTAGATTGGACAACAAATGTCTGAGACACCTAAAAATTGAATAGGACAACAAATGACCGGAACGAAAGTGAAGGTAAAACTTGACCTTGATTACAACTCATTCTCATTTCTCTCTCAAACCCATATTCTAATCAATCTCTTTAGATTTCTCATTCCCTATCTAAAGAATGTCATTCACCCCCTGTTCAACTCAATTCCTTACAAAGCTCTACCATAAAACAACACAAGCATTCACCTTAAATCCAATTTGATTCCGTTTGAAGGTGCGTCCAAAATGTTCGAAAGCCACGGATGCATGTCCGAGAGTCGAGACGTGTCCAAATATAATGGACACGTGCAGTATACGTATTCAAATAAGTGTAGAAAATCATGGTGTCCGAGGCGTTTTGACGCGTGTCCAACGAGTGTTATGTCGGATACGTTGTTCGACACCGATATATTAGCTAAGAGGAGTGTTTGTGGTACCTAGGTGATGAGTATATTTGTATTAAAAATATCCTCAACCATATGAACACTAGAATCGATAAGATTCATGATTTTTTCATTTTACATCGAAAAAACGATCACTCTATCAAAACCGTAATAATAGCTTGAAATAAAATAAAATAAAATAAAGGTATTCCGCCAAACTAATTTTGCTGAAAATGCTCAAAATTTACCTTAGCTTCCACCTTCCATTTGCAGGAAAAATATGTAATAATTTCTCTATCTCCTACATCTGATTTATGCACAATTCGAAACCCCAATTCATTGCTCCATATCCCACGATTACCTTACGATCATATCGTTTCGCAACTGGTAATCTCATGTTGTTCATATTCAAGTTTTACGAATCGATCAATTTCCCGCGCAATTTCATATAATGATCTCATTATATCATGCATTTTTTTGTTTAGTTTGTCGTTAATCGATCGTGTTTGTATAAACATCGTAATCGCTAATTCGAACAAAATTCTACGGAAATGAATTGAATTGAGAGAGTAACATGCATTTAACGTGAATTAGGATCAAATTTAATGGCATTATAATTATAAGTCGTTTAAATGTTCGTAATGCCGTAATACTTACGTCGTTTAATTCCTTTTCATCTGTATTTTCAAAATTCTGTTTGTTCAGAATTTGAACAAACCTGTTGAAATGAAATGCCTAGGGAATTAGGACAAAATGCGTATAGTGTTTGTTTAATTGCTTATGAGATTATGTTTGTTTGGATGTAAATAAATCGTAAAATTGCGATTAGTTTTGTTACATAAAATTCTATTATGCGGCCCTTTTGTCGATAATTATATTGTCTATAAATGAGAAAGAACTACCTTACGGTCTTAGGGGTGCACTTTGTGACGTTGGGGCTTACGTGAATTAATTATGTTATAATTGGTGTTTAAATTGATTTTCGTACGAGATAGTCTTATTTTGAAACGGTAAATATGTTTAAGCCTTTTAAGGCGTGCTATTGATTAGTGCAGGAGTGTACCTGCTCTGTAAAGCTGTTGATTTGGTAACTGTGGTACGTGGTTCGAGTAAGAAGAATTAAGCTTCTTGAAGCTCTTGCAAGCACTATTGATGGTTCTAAGTAGAACCGTTTTCTCTAGCACGTTTGATATGTTGCCATGTCGGTGTATAAGTCGCAAGTTATTGGTGGTCAAAAAGAGAAGTTTGTAAGGTATATGATCTATTAGTGTTTGCCAACATTTATCTTGCTGCTGCTTCTTCTAAAGCCTAAAGCAATTCCAGAAGATCTGATAGTATAACATGCTAAGAGTTGTTGTGATTTTGATGTTTTGTTAACCTGTTTACTGCTTGCTTGCATTGGTTTTTGGTTTCTTTAATGTGATGATTTTGATGAATTGTTCTTGCCTATGTTTACTGCTTTGCATGATTTATTCTTGTTAGTTGGTTAAATCTTTAGTGCCAACGTAATTCTCGAAGTAAATTTTCATTATTGTCGTCCAAAAAAAGTCTGTTTGTGTTGTTTACATAGCATCATCGCTAGCTATTGGAGGTAATATAGCTGTTGATATTGTGTTAATTTTTCTAGCGATTTAGTGCCTCTCAGAAAATTCTATAGTTCTAGAGATCTCATACAGAAAACCTTGAAAAAAATTTATGATGTTTTCCGAGTTCTCAAATTTTGACTTGCTATAGCCTAAGGATGATCTCCTCGTAAGTTATCATGGCATTGCTGTTGAGTCGGTTGTCAAGAAAGATTCTCACTTTTCCCTAAATACAATACTTCTATGAGTTCTATGCTCTGTCGATAATATGAATCATGGCTTCTATTGTATGGCAGACTCAATAACATGGACTCATTTTCATCTACAACCGCCAACACCAGTCGATTTCCTTTCAGCATTGAGGGACTGAAACAATCTGTATATGGAGGCCAAAGTAGGACCAAGTCCCTGAATTTTGGAAGGGTGGGATCTGAAGGCCTTAAGACATTTGGTAAATCGCTTAAATCAGGAGTTGGCCGAGCAGTCTTCCCTGAAGATCTTAGAGTTTCTGACAAGAAAGTATTTGATCCTCAAGATCGTTCCCTTCTTTTCTGGAATAGACTCTTTGTCATATCTTGCATTATTGCCGTGTCTATAGATCCTTTGTTTTTCTATCTTCCAATAGTTGAGAAGGATAATTGTCTTGGTTTGGACTATGGCTTAGCTGCTACTACGACTTCTTTGCGTACAATGATTGATGCTTTCTACCTCATCCACATGGCTTTTCAGTTCCGTACTGCATTTATTGCACCATCTTCTCGGGTTTTTGGGCGAGGTGAACTTGTGATTGATACTGCTCAAATAGCCAAGCGATACTTGCGGCGTTATTTCATTATAGACTTTCTGGCTGTTCTTCCTCTGCCACAGGTATTGTTTTAGAGTTTCAGATTTGTTTGTTTGCATTTTTGAGGTACTTTGCTGGATTTTCTTTTCAGAGACAAATTCTCCTTCTTGTTATTTGGCCAGTATACGAAATGTTAAGCTCGTAATGGGATCTTGCTGCGTAAAATTCTATTTGGTTGTTGGTTCCCAAAAATCTGTGGAATCATTAGGTCTTTGACATTTAGCTCTGTTATTTCTGGTGATTTGTGATCGCTGATGATAAATGAATACTTGTAGTTGGTTACTAGCTAGTAAGTGTGACTTGAATTATTTGACAGAAAACATTTGCCATAAAAAACGTTTTTTCACTTGATTTCACCTTACCTGTACTTGAAGATTGTTAAACAGTTTGCTAGTTGCGGAGAAGTGTTATTCGTAATAATCATCAAAGGAAACCTTTATGCGCAGATCGTCGTGTTGAAGTATCTTGTTAAAGCACAAGGCAAAGCCTTAGTGGAAACAAAGAATTCATTACAAGAACTTGTCGTCATTCAGTATATTTTTAGATTTGCCAGATTTTATCCCCTAACTAATGATCTGAAAAAGACTGCTGGTGTGTTTGCGGAAAGTGCTTGGCTTGGTGCTGCATACTACTTGCTATGGTACTTGCTCTCTAGTCATGTAAGCATATGCCATTTTCTTCAAACTGTTCATTTCTGTGTGGTGCCTATCAATTCACAGTTTGAGACCTCTAGTTTCTAACTCGAGTATGTTACGCGTTTAATCTCAGATTGCTGGGGCGTTATGGTATTTGTTTGCTGTGGAGCGCATTGACACATGTTGGCAACAAGCTTGCAAAAGTCAAGTGGGTAAATGTGAAGAAGGTTTTCTGTATTGTGGCAACAATTACGAGATGACCAATTATGCTGCATGGCGTAATATAAGCCAGGATGTTCTCTCTAAAATGTGTTCACTTGAGGATGAACAATCAACATTCAACTTTGGGATATACTCACAAGCAATTTCATCTAAGATTGTTGAAGCACAAAAATTCAGCAATAAGTTCTGCTACTGCTTATGGTGGGGACTACAAAATCTAAGGTACGTTGCTACTACCATTATGCTCCGGATCCTTAGACAGCGTCTTTTGGACTATTTAGACAACTTTCAAGCGCCTTAAACACCCACTTCCGACTTGAGGTAGCTTTTGCTGCGATAATTTTGTGCCACACGGGGTTCCGACTTGAATGTCAAATAAATAGATACACCAGTTTATTTTTGGTATGAGATTATTCGTCAATCAAGGTGTCTTGGGTGTAAATTATAACTTCAATTTCGGTATTCTGAGACAACCCTAGGTGATAAGATTGGATGGAGATGTGATATATTGCTTTAAGGTCTTTGGTTCACATCTTCCTAGTACCCGTAGTATTATCTTTATATTTTGAACAGTTTGAAGTTGGTAACTTGATATATATAATTACCTTATTGTGCTCTATATACAGTCCTAAACTCCTAATGAGGTACTTTGTCTTGGGCAGTACTCTTGGGCAGGGACTTCAGACCAGCACTTATCCCGGAGAGGTCGTGTTTTCCATATGTCTTGCCATATCAGGGCTCATTCTCTTTGCTCTTCTGATCGGAAACATGCAGGTGATTGCTATAGACCTATCATTTTGAACGCAGCATAACTAAACCCGGGTTTATGGGTTTAACAATAAGTTAATCTACTCCTGAGTCCTGACGCTATATTCAATTGCGTTTTACATGGGAAAAAAACATCCTCTTGGTGTAATCACTCTTATATTGATTTTCATATAGTTCCTGATCGAGCTAAAGCCAAAGATATTGTTTGCTTAACCTGCAGACTTATCTTCAATCACTCACAATTCGACTGGAGGAGATGAGAATCAAGAGGCGTGACTCAGAACAGTGGATGCATCATCGTCTACTTCCTCAAGAACTTAGAGAACGTGTGAGGCGTTATAACCAGTATAAATGGTTGGAAACTCGAGGAGTAGATGAGGAAAGCTTGGTTCAAAGTCTACCAAAAGACCTTAGGAGGGACATCAAACGCCATCTTTGTCTTAACTTGGTCAGAAGAGTAAGTTTCCTTAACTTAAAGCATCACATCTACTATCACTAGCTGAATTGTGATTTATGTCGAAACCTATACTAGATTAATCACTTGGCTTCCTAGTATTTTGCTATAATAATTATAAAAGGTGATGTAATACCTGCTTCGGTTTAATTTTGTCGTTGATATGGTCTTGCTGCATTCATCCCTAGGTTCCCTTGTTTGCAAACATGGACGAGCGTTTACTAGACGCGATATGTGAAAGACTAAAGCCAGCCTTATACACGGAGAAAACCTATATAGTTCGGGAAGGAGACCCAGTAGATGAGATGCTCTTCATAATCAGGGGACATCTTGAAAGTGTGACCACAGATGGTGGTCGAAGCGGGTTTTACAACCGAGGTTTGTTGAAGGAAGGAGACTTTTGCGGAGAGGAGCTCTTAACTTGGGCCCTAGACCCTAAAGCCAGTGGGAACTTACCCTTATCCACGCGAACTGTAAAAGCCCTGACCGAGGTAGAAGCCTTTGCTCTTAGGGCAGAGGAGCTAAAGTTTGTGGCTACTCAATTTAGGAGACTTCATAGTAAGCAAGTTCAACACACATTCCGATTTTACTCTCAACAATGGAGGACATGGGCAGCATGCTTTATTCAAGCTGCATGGCGAAGGTATATAAGACGGAAAGTGGCCGAGCTCAGGCGTAGAGAGGAGGAGGAGGAAGAAGAGGAGTATGATGACGATGATGAGGGGGGTACATCAGGAGAAGAGGTGAGGCTGATTAAGAAACGTGGTAGCGATGAGGGTGGTTCAAGCCTGGCCACCACCATTTACGTCTCGAGGTTTGCTAACAACGCTCTTCGCGGTATCCATAGGCTTCGGAGTAGCTCCTCCAGCTCTAACTTGGCCTTGCAAAAGCCTCCTGAACCTGACTTCTCCAACATTGATTGATTTTTTTTTTGTGCGAAGCGTTAATTCTTTTTCCATGAATATTCCATGTTATTGGAAGTAAATAGCAAAACTAAATTCGAGGGAATTCCAAATTTAGTTTGGTAAATTCTGTTTAGTAGTTGGGCTTTTGTAAGCCAGGAAGGAAATGGTCAATCTACTGATTGATCGTATCAAGGAACAACATATTAGAGTGGAATTTTTCCTTATAATTAATTGTTAGCTTGTTTGTAATATTCTTCGAACTTTAAACTAACAAATATGATCTTTATCGGTTATGTAGATAATTCTTTCTTATCGAATACACGTCCCCTGTTCTAATACCACCTCTTTTAGAATAGAATTTACGCAAGTTCTCATTGAAGACAAACCTTTTCGTCACAAGCTGAAGATGTGACAAATGTCGTCATGTTTACGATAAATGTGACTATTTTAACGACAATCTATTATAGTTTAGAAAATTTGTTCTGGCTACATTTCATCTTAAGTAGGTCACATTAACTCTGTCTTTCAGCTTATAACGAAATGTGACCCGTCTTCTGCCAAACTTATCGTAGAATTTATGTGTCTTATAATTCAAGGCATAACAACTTTAGGGTACTTAGATGTGCCGTGTGCGATCGTGTTAGAATTGAAGAAAGGAGAGTGTTTCATAGAAAGCTTTAATTGATGCAATATGCAGTTTATCTAATACTCCCTCCAATTTGTCATCTTCTTCCCTCTTTCCATATTGGGCCAATTGTGGTGATGTTCCCTCTTTCCTTATTTGTGAGTAGTTGTGTGGTTCAAATTTAATTGAATGTGGGGTAGTGTGTTTTGTGTGGTCCAAATTGATTTCCTTAATCCTTGTGTCCAAAAGAAAGGGGAAGAACATGGTAAATTGGAGGGAGTACATAGTAGTAGGTTTTAGAAGCGTCATTAGTACTACTTATTAGAATGTTCTAAACCACACTAGAAATGCTAGTACAATGCACTTTCTTAGTACATGGTACATAACTGATTGACACTTGTACAGTTTTACCAAGTCTAAGTAACATAAATCGATGGTTACAAATAAGAAAACCTATTTGAAATAAATTAGGGAATTAGTTTATGTATGACTTAGACTTGAACGACGTTGTATAAAAATGTTTAATTCTTCATTATTGTGTGAAGTGGTCCATATAATTTAGTTTACAAATCTTCTTTATTAATATCACTGTTGAAAAAATAAACAATATTTCAACTATTGAAAAAGAAAGATGAGGTATGTAAACTGTCTAGATGTCCAATTTCATTTTCCTTATCACTACTTAAAGGTTGTTCAAAGCAAAGCATTTCTTGCATGTGTCTATAACTTAATACGAAGTATAACGTGATGCAGCAGCCAATTGAATTCTATCTTGCTTATTTTATTCTATTAGTTTTCAATTCTCACTTTTCATTTGTTTATTTATTTAAATTTTAAAAATCCCTCGTGCCTTTTCTTTGCATAATTTGGCTATAATATAGTAGGTCGATGGACGCATAAATGTGATGCGATTGCATTTGACTCTTGTATATTTCTTTGAATGCCAATATCAAACTCAAATCTCTAGTTAATACCTTACCAACTAGTAAAGCAATTGTTTAAAACTTTTGAACACAATTCAATTAAAATATATTTGTACATATCATCACTATTATGGTAGTGATTAAAATAACCTACTCTTTTGCAATAATGCTTAGTAGCTGCGGAAGTAAAATGAGAAAACAGATGGAATCTGTGAGCATATTTGACTATCAAGTTACAATTAAAAAAAATTGGTAAACTGTTCTTAAAATATATTGTGGATACTTATAAGTCACTTATATTATTATTATTATCGTATTTTATGTAGGATGTTTCTATATTTACTCTTCTAGTTTCCTAAGTCATAATCCTCATTTCTCTTCATATATATATATTCCATTGTACTTATGAGAGATACAAATCTCTATCACATTATCTACCTATTATTCATAAACAAGTTAATTGGTGAATTATTAGCCACTTAAACTAATAGAGATTCACTCCATCCCAATAAAAAGAGATCCATTTTTATTTTGATGGTATTATTCAATGGATAACCATTTCTATTTCTGGTAGGGTTTTTTTTGCCCCTCTTCCATTGGAGCCGTATATTTTGTGTACTCCAAAATCATATATCTTTCTCTCTTGTCTTTGTGTTCAAAACAATACTCCTTCAAGTCTCTAAGAATCAACTTTGATCGTATTTTTGGACAGCCGTATGTTACTCCTTCAAGTCACTCTTTTGTTACCTTTTCTTTTTTACCCAAGAATTAAGGAAATGAGTTTGGACCAAACAAAACACACTATCCCACATGTATTTGATTTTGGACCACACACAACTTTCCAAATAAGGAAAGAGGGAACAAAAGTCGACTTGAATGAAAAAGGAAATAGGGAGCAAAAGAGCGACTTGCTGGAGGGAGTATTTTTTTCTGTCGAATTTTATTTTGTGAAATGTGTCTTGACAATAAGTCGAGAACTTTGACTCCCAAAAAGTAAATGGGGGAGTAGATAACTATTTATCGATATGGAGGAAAAGTCTTTAATTTTGCGTAAAATATGACATGAATAGATCAGTGTAAAGTTAATGCATTGAGAGTCTGACCAGGTCTTAGGCACTTATGTAGTTATTATACGCTATATAGAATACTATAAAGGCAGTGGTTATACGCTTTATGTAATACTTCATGGGTGGGATGTCCCCTAAAGAGATCCATAGATATGGTTAAATGACTAGTGCTTAAGTGATTGAAACTATTATTCATAAAGTGGAGTTTCTTTTCTGGTTATTCATGCAAAAGAACTCCACAATGAATCATTCTTTCCTGAGAGTAGTCTTAGGATGAGTATCCTCCTGGAAAGGTTCCCGGGATGCACATTAGCGAGGACAATATACGCTAGAAAAGACCCGCATATATTGATTTGTGCGCCATGTATACACAGCTTGACAAACTATCGTGATTAACCATTATTGACCGAAGGTATGAACCAGGGTGTTACAAGTGATATCAGAGCAACTTTGCGATCGTACGGTGAGCCTGTGGTCAGGGGTACCCGGGTTATCCACCTAACGGTGGAGGATTCTACGCTTGGTTGTGGTTAGATGCTGCCAGACAGAACGAGGACGTTGCGTTTTTAAAAATGGGAGTGTGAAATACTTCATGTGTGGAGCCCCCCCCCCCCCCCCCCCCCCCCCCCCCCCCGAAAAGATCCATATATGGGCTTAAATGAGTAGTGTTTAAAGAGATTGAAAGTACTACTCATATCAACAAATTGCACTTTCTTTTCTGGTTATCCATGTAAAGGAACTCCACAGTTAAGCGTGCTTGACTATGAATGGTTTTAGGGTACGTGACCTCCTGGAAATGTTTCGTGAATGCGCATGAGTGAAGACAAAATGCGCTGGAAAAGACTTGTGTTGATCTATGACTCATGTACATAGCCTTGCAAGTTATCATTAGTAATCGCTTTTGACCCAAGGTATGAGCCGGGGTGTTACACTCCACACCGATGGAGGTAGTGGTTATACACTTTGACGGGCGCTCGCTCTATTCGTTATGTTTTGATGCAGTTTTAACACATGGCGAGGAGGACATCTACTTACTCACGACTTATTATCGACACCCTATTCACAAGTTGATATGATTACTGCTTGCTCGATGATCGGGATGAGAGACTTGTGGCAAGGAGATAAATTACTTGGAATTTTTTTATGGTTTTTTGGAACATTTACACTGTAGTGTTGACTTTGTTACTTTGGATATAGTTTCAATGCGGATTCGGTCTGGTGATTCCGCCACATTGACCTTATTTTCATTATTTGACTCTGATCAATATCTATTTATACGTCTTTAAACTTACTATCATGTAATTCGGGTAATTACAAAATAATAACCCCGCTTAACCAAGTAGCTAAGACACATATATTAGTCTTTCAAAATACCGAATCATAAAATCATAAAATCATGAAAAACGACCCTTATTTTCCAGGTAATAAGATGAATTCAAGATTCAAAGTAGCATAATAAGTAAGACCTTGGGAAAAACATATGGCTCGCACACACATAAGTGCAACATAACGTAAACTTTACAGACAGGCATCCCCAGAAAACATCAAAGATTGAACTGACTAATAATCCAAAGTTCCGAAAGATAGGGTGGAATAATAGTAATAATAATGTGAGAGAGAAGATTAGATACATGACTTTAGTTGGAAGCAACGAGGATGTTGTAAGTAAGTTATAACAAGTAGCGTGCCTCGAAAAAGAACTCTGTGTTGTAAGGGTCTAACGGCCACTGCCACTGCACATGTACGTATGCTACATTTGTTGACCACCACTATCTCATCAACTCTTCTCCGTCTCAATAAAAAAAACGGGTTAAATAAATATCAAATAATCTAATTACTTGTTAGAAAAAGACAAAAGTTTCACTTTATTATTATCATAGCATAGTATTTGTATTCAGGGGCGAACCCACTTGGTAGCAAGGGGTCGCTCCCGCTACCCCAAACACAAAAAAATTGGTTTAATCAGCGGATTTTTGCTACCCAAAATATTACTGTATAGTAAATAAGTAAATGTTATCTCATTAATTATGTAGTGAATATCTTGTAGCTCAGTGGTAAAGACTTTGATTTTCAATCTGTTGTCCTGGGTTTGACCCCCACTACATGCATTTTCCCTTTTTTTTTTGCTGCATTTAAATAAATGCTTATGTGAAATAATAATACGGGGAATATCTAAAGTCAATTATTCTATTAAACTTTCCTTAAGAAAGTAAATCCGTATTAACTATTTAGCAACCAAATATTTTCTTTCATAAATATTTTTGAATGAACGTTTTGGGTACCACATTTTTATTTTCTCTAATGTTATTGTATAGAGTTTATTTTTTATGGTGAATTACTAATCAAGAATAATTAAAAAATTCTAGATGTATAAAATAAAATTAATGAAAACTTGCTAAATTGCAACATGAAAAGTTTAGTCGATGAAATAGAACACAAAAAAATTAATTGATCATATATTACTAAAATTGAAATTTTATTAGGAAGTAACAATATTTTAGTTATTATGTAAGTAGTCATTGTACTCGTTATAGATTTGTGAATTACATTTAATAAGTTATATATATTTTTCTCGATTTCAAAATTTATCGATATTTATAAGCTAAATTTTATTTGCTACCCCAGAAATTAAATCCTGGGTTCGCCCCTGTTTGGATTCGCTGTAAAGATAAAACGAATACTCTGTCTTAAGCAAGACTTATTAATCATCTATATGAACATCGTATAATCGAAATGGTTTATGATTATTTTACATACATCTACTATTATCTATAATAATTTAGTTTATTTTCAATATATAGAAAGATCAACTTAGGTTGTATCTTTTATAATTAAAGTCACTTCCTTTCAGTTAAGCTTTTATATGTCCAGTTTAGAAAAATTCAGCTTTTATAAGAAATTAAGTTCAACTCATATAAATTTAGTTAAAAAACCTATGACCTTATAGATTTGGTTTAGCTCTTATAGTTATGTAAAAAGGTTCAGGTAATATAAATTCAATATAGGAAAATTAAGAAAAATTAAATCCAAAAGAACATAACCTAAATACAATAAAGCAGTCTTATAAAATAATCATCCTCTATTTAATAAAAAATAGGTGAAATTAGGAACTTTCTCACTAAAATCATTATAATCTACAAGTAAGCCCTTCAGATGTTTGATTATTCTAAAATATTGGGCATAACACTTTTGGTTATTCACTTATTTTATACAAATGTCGTTGATTTACTTATACTCTTGTACTTTTTATTTGTAGGAATGTTTACTTTACCATAAAATGCTAAATTTTCACTTTTCAATTTCTTATAATTAATGCTACATATTTATAATTGTAGACTTTGACATTAAGTAATTTAAAATTTAGTTAATAAATTCTAATATCCCTATACATTATAATCTAAAAAACCGTGCATTAGCTCGGATCTACACTATTTATTATTAATACAATAATGCACTCTTAAACATAAGATGATTATCTTATGTATAGTTAGAGATAATAGAAATGCAACAATGCACAACTTATATATGTATAGAAATATTAGAAATGCATCTTATGTATTTTTGTTCACCAATTACTATATTAGATAAATTTTTGCTAAGAGGAAAGACAAATTAAAGAATGAGATGCATTTATGTAATCTCATTCATCCTCGTAAATCGTCATCCCCCTTTGCTTTAAATGCTCCATCTTCAGTCTTCAATTCCCCCCCTTTCTTTCCGGGGTCTCCTATTTAATGATCGTACTAGGGATTTGCCTTCCAATGACCGTGTCCCATAACATCATGTCTCGTTTTTATTTCCATAGTCTCATAGATAAATCGGTTACATTATAAAGTGGATCGTTTTCAAGGATAATAATCGAAAAATATTCCTAATTATATACTTCCTCCATTCAACTCCACTCTACCAAATTTTTTTTTCACATTTGCCGATACGGGTTTTACACGGTAAATATCGTTAGCTACGTGTTTGCAAAAATTATAAAAGTTAGATATTAATAATGTACTCGTAAAGACGAATCAAACAAGATCACACATGAATATATTTTTTACTTATATATTGAGAGAAAATTGCAATTATATGATCGCTTGTGAATAGTGTACAAAAAAGAAAGTGGTAGAGTGGAGTTGAATGGAGGAAGTATTCTATAAAATATTACAATACTCATAATATTCTGTAATATTATATTTTCCTACCATATCTATAATAATATATTTTCCTAATCTTTCTTAATTTAATAAGGCTACATATATAGTATTTTTTTTTTGTACATAAAAGTTTAGGTTAAAGGTAAACCTTAACCATTCCAAGGCCAAGGCACACCGGCCTCAATAAGGACATAAAGCGGTGTTTACAGATTACCTACCAACAGGGCTATATTTTAACTCAATGGGAATCGAACCCCCGAATTCATGGCCAAAAGTCTACGTAATATACAAATATATTTAAAAACAATAGTTTATTATTTATTATATTTACAATAGTATGGTTATTTTTGTGTATCTTTCATTCCAAAATAATTTTCTTCTTCATTTATTGTTGGTGATGGTGATCAAATGTTCAAAACGCGAAGTTAGACCTCCCATGTAATGAACAAATATATTGAAGAGGAAAAACCAAATGAACCCTTAAAAATAGTTACATTTTATAAACTATAACTAATCTAAGCTTCTGTGGTAGTTATAAGTTACAACTAGAGAATTAGTTCTCTCTAAAACAATGTATTGAACCATCGATTTAATTATAGACTCCATCGTCGTATCATATCATATCATATCGTATCGTATCGTATATATATACATTAATCCACTAACTCAATTGAAAACATAGCATATCGCCTTATTATCCTAATTTGATGATAATCTTGCGGTCAAAACAATTATTTACATTATCATCAGAAGTCAGAACATTCATAAGCATTGATGCATTATAGAATGAATATGTCATATCTAATAATGGTTCCTTATAAACTTAACAGTACATTCTTTTAGTTTCCTAAGAGACTAAGAGTTAACATACAAGAAGGAAATATAGATTATAATTAAAGTTCATATGAATAGCATACTGAATACTGATCAACATGCATGAAGCCATGAAGGGATGAATAATAATGTTGGCCTTTCGTATAGTTAGTTGAATGATCAATCTCACTTTGCAATAATATTAGTAACGTAATTATTACACTCTCCGTCTTTAATGACCGTTCTTAATCACTTTCTCCGCCACAATCATTTGTTAGTCATTATAGTTAGCATGCATGATGAATGTTATATCATGCCCTACTAGGGTTAACTTGGATCGAGCACATGAAACCTAAATTAATTTAACTAGTAATGAACAATTAGTAACTAAGAAAAGAGGTCAACACCAAGATTATGAACACCTTATTAATTAGTCCATCAAGAATGAAGTACAAACGCTACAAGAACGTACTTTTATTGATTCAAGGTACTAATATCATTGTAGGATTTTTGAAGTGTTAATGAGCTCTTGATGATCTAAGAATCTCCACTGAATCACAATGTACAATGTTAACCTCAATTAATTAACAAAAAAAACATGCAAATTTCACAAAATTAACATATCTATGTGACCAACATACTACTACATACCATGCATAAAACAAAATTAAAGTACATATTACTAATAATAATGGGATACAAAAATCTAGCTAATAAATCTCCCAAAAACATGCCAATTAACATTGTTTTTTTTTTTGTCACAAAATCTAGTTCTATAACTTACCTCCACCACCAACAATTAACCATCTACTTTCTCCTACCCAACACACAAATTGCGCAAACAAATAAAAGAGCTGGTAAAAGCTGACCTGATATTTTGACCAAACCCTGAAACCGGACAAATTAAGTACCATTAGGTGAGGCCCTATCATTTTCAAATTGCAAATTTGCAATCCAACAAACGAATCTCATATCGAAGGATTATTAAAACGGAGGTCTGCCGGTCGACCAATACCCTTCAGGAGCTAATTGAACCGGGTTCATTAAATTTGGAGGAGCCATTCCATGTCCAAACAAGTTTCCTCCCCTTCCATTTGAGGGGTCGCCACCAAGCAATTGTTGAGCCGAGGTTGGAAGCGAAGACTGCTGGTCAACCCCGCCACCTGGCATTGTCATATTAGGCCCACCAACTCCTCCACCCTCGGGTTCGTCTTCCAAGGGAAGTCTCTCATAGGCCGCGTTGCTAAACGATGCGGCCATGATGACTACTGGCCCTGAAGCCAGTAACTGCCCGACAACGCTGCCCCCAACCACCTGCCCCTGCCCACCAGCCAGGTAGATGCTCAACCCGGTCGCAGCGGGCGGGGCAGGCGGGGGCAAAAATGACCCGGACAGCGACAAGATCTCGAACCTTCCATGTAGGGTTACCACCTGCGGAGCCCCGCTTCCAGCGGGGCTGCCAGGCTGGCGGATGGTGACGTTGGCAACTGTGCCGGTCCCACTTAAGATGCACACGCCACGCTGACGTAAGCGAGCGAAGTTTGACACGCTGTCCATGACGTCACACCCGTCGGAAACCTCCATCACGTGAGTCCTCAGCGCGTTGGCGCTGTCACGTGTGATGATGATGGGAGGCTTGGGCTTGTTCTTCGACCCGGCGGGTCGGCCCCGAGGCCTCCTGTTGATCTGGTTCGGGTCCGACCCGCCATCGGAGTTGTTGTTATTGCTATTGCTGTTGTTGTTGTTGACGTTGTTGTTGTCGGTGGTGCTGGTCGTATCATCGTCTCGGTCTCGCTTGTTTCGAGGTGAGTTGTCTTGTTCCGGGCTCTGGAACGGGTTGAATTGCTGGTGGTGGCCTTGGTGGAGGTGAAACGGTGGCGGGAGCGAATGTCCATGAGTTGCCGGATCCATATGTTATTATACTGACGGGTTTTGAACACAAGTCTGTATAGTTTAGGGTATATTTATTGATTAAAAAGGTAAGAAAGAGGAGGAGATTGGAGAATTGAGTGTGTTGGGAGTATAGTGGAAATGTAAAGGTTAAGGAAAAGTAGGATTATTAGTGGAAGTACATACAAAGGGGGGAGATTAAAGCTTTTAATTGGGTTTTGAAACACTTTTTTTGAGCTCCTTTTTGCTTGCTTTTTATTCAACTTTGTTCTTCACCTTGTTGATTATTGAATTGAATGAAACTAGATAATTAGTAGTAGAAATTGATCTAATAAAACCCAAAAGAGTAGGAATAATCTTGGGTAAACAAAACAATTAATACTAAAAATTTGAGACAATTCAAGTCTTTTTTTATTGAAGAAGTAAGGATTTAGATGTAGAAGTGTGTATATATATTTCCAATAATGGGGGATAATGGTGGGTTAGGGTTAGATGAAGGGAAGAAAAGGAGATGTGTTAATAATGGGTTGGTTTGGGTAAAAAAGGAAGTTTTATGTAAGAATTAATGGGTCCCATTTTTTGGCCTCTCTTATAGGAACTATATATATATAAGCTTTCTATATAATGAAAAGTCATGTCAATGGAGAGTATGTATGTAGATATAAGACAAAAGTCTATATGAAAGATCACCGGGCCAACTAAATCCTCGTATTAGGTATTTCTTTCTTTGATTGGGGAACACACTTTTACTTTGGGTTACAATTTGGGGATTTGATTGTATACTGATCGATAAGTAATAGTACTGCTTGTGACGGAATGATCTGTTATAAGTTTAAGACGAATTAAATCTTCCTCATAAAGAGCAAGTGGAGAAGCAAGTGGAAGGGCATATGGATTACCCCACTTGCGTTGTCACTTGATCTTTGAGAGAGGGGTTTGACCCGTCTTAAGTTTGCGACGGGTTACCCCGTAACAAAGGAAAATTTGTGTAATCTGATCTGATTTTTTTATCTTTTTATTGAGGTTTAATTTGTGTGAGCAATCGGATTAATCGGCTCAAACATGTATGCGCAATCGCATAAGGTAATGAATAATAAACCTCTAATAAGATTCTAATTGATGAAAAACATTATTCGGATAAACTTGTTATCATCAACTTTTTACTTTCTATGCTCCATTTTCACATAATCTCGCATTCATTATTATTATCGAAGTTCATTCCACAGTCACCCAATCTGGTAGTCAAGATCTTCCTTATATTAATCTTATACGATATAGCTTCTTGAAATATACAATATTCCTTATCAAGTAGAAATAAAGTAAAAATGTGAAGATAAAGACCTATGCTACCATGGTTGTGTGACCTTTGCTAGCATGATGAGAGAAGAAATTAAGAAAAAAGAAAGAACGAAAAACAAAATGTAAAAACTGAGCCAAGGAATTGCAGCCATGCCGGTGTTTGGTGGCCGGTGAAAGGGTCTAATATGTGAGGGAGGTGAGAAAATAAAGAGCTCATCGATTATAAGTATCACATGTGAGTCACAAATTAGAAAAAGAGGAGATAACTGTCTAGTTTATAAATCAAAGAACTATTTCACTCATTATCAATTGGTTTTGGAATGATACCTATTTAAACTTCAAAACTGGTCTCTCTCCATCATATATGGATACGGCTTAAGTCCGCTAATGTAATCTTATCAATAAATGCACAAAGATTTGACCAAATACCCTAACCATGGAGTATGTAAATGATGAAATTAGTAGATTAAGACAACTATTCTAAATCTAAATTAAACACGAATGCAAAAAGGGAGCCCACATTCACATATGATGTCTACATGCCCCGGTATTTGGGGGTGTGCTTCCAGCTTCTACCCTTAAAGGACAAAAGCTCATAATACAAACTGCTTTCGTATAAGCTGCATTAAATCATTATGTTGTTTTTGCAAATTGCACCGTTCCGATCCAAAGGTGCTCTAATCCTGTTGTTAATTTCTTTATCATCCCTCTTTTTATTAATTTGATGATGAAAAAAGGTCATCAACTAAAAAAGATGTCTATAATTGGATTTGTGGAAGAACGGAGTACAAAATATATTATTCACATAGTGTTGAAAGGAATTTCATATATGCAAATATGCAATAGTGCTATATGTAGTAGTCATACAAAAGTAATATGGACATTGTCTTAAAGTTAAGGAATTATTACGTTAGGGTTCCAAAGATATTAGAAACGTAGTACTCTCTCCTATTTTTTATTCTTCCCGTTCTTGTAAGGGTAAAAGTGGACAAACTTTGAATATAATAATCTCAGAAGAATAAATACCTTCACTAAATAATTAATACATTTCCATATATCATCAAAACATATTTCACAAACAATTGTTTTCAAAAAAAAATATTATAGCCTAGCTCCAGTGTGGATTTTTAAAAATATCAACTCCTCTCGCCTATTCTGACCTTCTCTTTCTCCTTCCTCCTGTGGCATTTGTAGGTTCAAAGAAACTCGCGAATTTTCAATCCTTACTCAACCTCCCCTCCTCTTTCTCGATGGTTAGACACCATCTTTCTTTCGACCAATATTTGGGTTTCTGCTCAGGCTATCACCGTCCCTCAGCCCATCTATTCCTCCTTCTCCCTTACCTGCCTTGGCCCCTTCTAGTTTCCTTTCCCCCTCCCCCGGCCCCCTCCTAGTAGACCAAGTCTAAAAGTTAATGTGGATCGTATTTTTTTTTTCTTTTTATGGTTTGTGGCGGTGTGGTTCGTCACTGGAATGGAATTGGGTTTTGGGTAAAACTTGTAGATGACGAGCTAAAAATCGGCGTCGTTAATTCCGATAATTAGCAAGACCAAATAACAATTTATAACCTCAACTAAACTCAAACTATCCTAAATAAAAGGTTAGTAAGGGTAAGTAAATAGTCGAACCCAAGAGAAGACGGTAAAAGACTAATGCTAACTACTAAACTCTAGATAAATACTAATGAAAGATTATACACTAATTGAAACAATAACTACCAAATTAAATCATTAATTACTATTAATCACAAACAATGGATATTTATAATAGACAACTTGTAGTAAGACATAAATAAAGAAATTGAGTTGAGATGATAACATGAAAATGCAAAAGATGAAAAATCATGTTGTCGCTATAACACTACAAGAATCAGGTCTAGTACCGACCGTTTTTAGCGGTCGCTAAAAGTGAAAATCGGTCGGTAATACTTCTTACCGACCGTTTTTCCTTCCTTGGCGTCCGAATAAAATCGGTCGGTAATTGTGGTCGGTAAATGTTTCTTACCGACCGATTTCAAATCGGTCGGAAACATACCGACCGATCAATCAGTCGGTGGAGAGAAAATCCGTCGGTACTAAAACACATTGACTTGGTCAATGTAAATGTCCAGTAGGTCGGTAACAAGCAAATCGGTCGGTGATTACCGACCGACAGTCGGTCGGTATTAGGACCATTTCGGTCGGTGTCATTTTTAGACCAAAAATAATCAGGAACTATTCAGACGGCAATCGGTCGGTATTTGTATGTATTCGGTCGGTAAATTGTTGAGTCGGTCGGTAAATTGTATGAGTCGGTCGGTATTCATTGTGAACGATTTGGGTGATTTTGCTTCTTATTTTCCCCCATTTGCTATATTTCCTGCAAATTTTTCAAAATATATACAAATGCGTTCGTACACAATTTTTTGAAACCAGAAACCGTCTTTCAAATTAGAAAATTTTCAACAAACTACTAAATTTTACATTACAAGTCTTACAACTACTAAAGTTTACATTACAAACTACTAAAGTTTACATTAACTAGCATAACCATGTCTTATACAACAAACTACTAAAGTTTACATTACAATTACCCCTGTCTTACACAACCAAGTACCTTACACTTGAAAACCACTTCCGCCTCCACCGGGGTTATCGTTATTTGGGTTAGTCGGAAAATCAAATATGTTATTGTTGCATCGGTATTGGGTTTGGGATTCAAGCAGTTTGGCTAAGGCCTCAATTTGGCGCCTTGTTTCTTCCCGTTCACGCATAGTAGCGGCTTGACTTGCCGTGATTTGCTGCCTTAGTTCTTCTTGATTTTTCACGTAAAGTTCATCCCTTTGTTGCATCTCCTCTCTATACTTCCTAAACTCTTCGACTTCCCTCTCACATGCTTGAATTGATTGAGTTAGAACACCCGGGATATATTGTTGGGAGGCGGAAGATTTACCTGTCGATGATGACGCCGGGGGAGTGTAATATAGTGAGGCGGCGGTCCCTAAACCAAAGACTTGGCCCTTCTTGTATCCATCCACCGAATCGTACCAAACCTTGTTAACGTCAATCGGAAGTCCTTGCGCCGTAAGCTCGGCTATCATCCTTTGAAAATTTTGCTACATTGTCAAAAAGAAAGTTGTAAATAACTCATCTATCGTCCTTAGAAAATAAAAAAGCGTCTATCGGAAGTCCTAACACAAATGTAAAAATGAAATTTCGAATGTAGTAATACTTACATATCTAGCTCGGGCAGTTGGATGACTCCATTGCTCCTCACCATCAACCATTTTCCTATGGCTATCAAGAAATAGCTCCACTGCATTAGAGGCTATACCCCCCTTATCTTTCGCCTTTAATAAAACCAAATCAAACATTAACTTCAAATTACAAATACTAACATTACACTAACAAAGTAAATTATCAACTTCAAATACTTAAATAAGTTCAAATTATTTACCATCTTAGCAGCATGTTTAACAACTTTGATTGACCCGTAGTGATGTGTAGTAGGGCCATCTTCGCCGCCTTTCTTGTTGATGGAAGCTTGTTTCGATCTCTTGATAAACGCCTTATTCTTCCGCTTCTCGATTAATTCTTTGAAAACATTAGGAAGCATCCAACCCGGGCCAACCTGATTCTTACCTCTTATCATCTGGCCGGCATCATACATGGCGTCTTTTAAACGCTTTCTACACGTCTCATTGTATTGCTTCCTACACTCATCCTCATGCTTAGGATCCCAATTGCACAATGTCTACACATAAAAACAACAACACTTATAAAGACAAACACACATATAAATTAATAAAGTAAAAGTTTATATATATAAATACCCGAAAATTAGCAAACCACGCATCCCTTGTACTTTTTGGAGCCTCTTTCCAGCTCAAGTAAGGGACATCGTAGTTGTTTTTGAAAGACCGGCTAACTCTTCGGACCACTTGGCTATCGTCAAACCTATATCAATATTTATATTAGAAAATGATATGTAACATGTTTATACGTGTAATTTATTAGAACATATATTATAAATAAGAAATTGTACCATAATAACCCCGGCTCTATATCAATAGGTAACTCTCTTGATGTCGCAGGGGTTGTACTTTCGTTTGATGTCTGCCCCTGCTCATTGTTGTTCTCTTTGTCGCTCGTCTCCCCCTCTTCTATCACCGGGTCCCTAAATACTATACCTTGTTCTCGTGGTCGTCCTCGTTCTCGTCCTCGTCCTCGTCCCCGTCCCCGTCCATGATCTCCTGACATCTTAAACAAAACTAAATAGACACAAGTTAATGTTAGCAATTAAACATTGTTGTCAAATAAACAAAGGAGTTTGATAATTGATGACACATAAAACATTACTAATTATAATGTACTTATTACATAACATATACTTAATATTACACAACTAGTCTTTTACTCATCGTCATCTTCATCTTCATCTTCATCTTCATCCTCCTCCTCCTCCTCCTCCTCCTCCTTCTTCTCCTCCTCATCTTCATCTTCATCCTCATCTTCATCATCATTTATAAAATCAACTTCATATAAGTCTTCATTTCCTCTTCCAAATCTACGAACCTCCACCACCTCATCTTCTTCCTCATCATCTCCTGCAATAAAACCTTGTAAGACTTCATCTTCCACAATGGAAGATAAATTAAGAGGTGTCGTCATTTCTTCTTGAAATACGGTTGTGTCAACCGGTGCATCAAATTGTGATCTCGCTTTACTTTTAAACACCGCCCACCACTTATCTCTATCTTTCTTTGTGCTTGGATAAGAAGTGTAATAAACTTGATTAACTTGATGTGCGAGCACAAAAGGGTCGTATTTTAAATACTTTCTCTTATGATTTACTTCAACAAGTTTATACGTGTCATGTACAATTGTGCCGATTGAAGAATTATCCATCCAACCACATTTAAACAAGATTGCATTATACGCCATTTTGTCACCACAATACCTCAACTCAATAATCTCTTCTAGGGTACCATAATAGTCATCTCCACCAACACCGTTAACACACACACCATAATTCATACTTGCTTTATTTTTCCCATATTTCATTGTGTGAAAATTAAAGCCATTTATCGAATATTTCTGCCAAGATTGTACTTCTTTACAAGGACCCCTTGACATGGCCACCAACAAATCATCCTTGATATCTTCTTGCAGTACCTAGTTTAAAATTAGTCTTATTAACTACCCATATATATTGACTTAAGGTTAGGTTGTATATATATTTGTTTAATGTTTGTAAATGAAACTTACATGTTCTTTAAACCAATTTGGTTATAGCTTTTCGTATGAAGTCCAAACCTCATCTATATCAATATTTGGATGTTGCTCACGGATGAAAGCTTCGAATAACCTATCATTTAACAATTGTTATTATAATATGAATAATCTACCATATGAATAATCTACCACTTTAATTATTTTATTGCCAAAGTGTAAAAAACTCACATACCTCTCATATTTTTCTAATCGTTCACAATTCGATAAGGTGTAAAGATGAGCACGTTCATATTCATCTCCATCCAAATATCTTATTTTTGCTTTTGTGAATGGTTGACCTCCATGTTTTTGGAATAGGTCAGGTAAGGAAGACTCCGTTTCATCTTTTGTTCCAAAATCTAAATCTTTACCCTTTGTGTCGATATGCTCTTCAAAATATTGGGAACAAAAATTTGATATTTCTTCCACTAAGAAAGCGTTGCAGATAGACCCTTTGACCCTTGCTTTATTACCAACTTTTTGTTTCAAGTGATTTAAAAACCTACATTGTATAAAAATGTTAGTTGAATATTCAAAATTTTTTATTTAATTTTTTATTACATTTGAATAAGTACGTATGTAATTTACCTCTCAAAAGGATACATCCACCTATATTGTACTGGCCCTCCAACCCTTGCTTCATAAGGCAAATGTATAGGTAAGTGTTCCATTGAGTTGAAAAATGATGGCGGAAATACTTTCTCCAACTTGCAAAATATTTCAGCAATGTTGCTCTCTAGATTTTCAATGTTTTCAAGTTTGAGGGTCGGGGCACACAAATCACGAAAGAATAGACTTATTTCAGTTATTGCACTCCACACATCTTTCGGCAATAAGTGTTTCAAAGCCACAGGTAGTAACCTTTCCATGAAAACGTGACAATCATGACTCTTCAACCCATGAAGGATATGATCATGTCGATCAACACACCTGCTTAAGTCGGATGCATACCCATCTGGAAACCTCAAGTTACAAATCCACTCACATAACACTTTTTTTTTAGCCTTATCAAGTGCAAATGGGGCTTTTGGCTCAACTCCATTTTCCTTAATGTGTAAGTGTGGTCTTTTGCATAATAGTTTAACGTCTTCCCTTGATTTTTCATTGTCGCAAGTTTTATTCTTATTATTCATGACCGTATGAATCAATTGCTCAAAGAAGTTCTTTTCAATATGCATAACATCCAAATTGTGTCGTATTAACAAATGTTTACAATAAGGCAAATCCCAGAATATACTTCTCTTAGACCAACCTAATTTATTGGCTTTAAACTTGTTCAATTCACTCTTTGTGAGCTCAATACTTGTAGGATAATCACGAATCTTCTCCCAAATTTCAAAACCGTCTAGGAATAGAGGAGGGGTGTCATTTTTATGTAATATATTCTTGAGAAATGAGGTTTTGTTATACCGAAATCCGTGGTTAGGCGATAAGAATTGTCGGTGACGATCAAACCAAGACACCTTATGACCCTTAAGAAGATAAAATGCCTTTGATTCTTCCATACAATAATGACATGCAAGGAAGCCGGCCGTGGCCCAACCGGAAAGCATGCCGTAAGCTGGAAAGTCAATGATTGTCCATAAAAGAGCAGCTTTGAGTTGAAAATTTTGTTTCTTGGACACATCGAAAGCGGGTACACCAACCTCCCACAACTCTTTCAACTCTTCGATAAGAGGTTGTAAGAAGACATCTATGTGACTTTTAGGATTATCCGGCCCCGGAACAATCAATGAAAGGAACATAAATGGTTTTTTGATGCACAACCATGGTGGTAGATTGTAAGGAGTGAGAATTACAGGCCAACATGAATACTTTTTCCCAAATTGGCCGTACGGTGTAAAACCATCTGTGCACAACCCAAGTCTAACATTTCGAGGCTCACTAGCAAATTCCGGGTACATTTTGTCCAAATGCTTACAAGCCTCACTATCGCTTGGGTGGGCAAATGTCCCTTGTACACGAGGGTTTTCTTCATGCCATCTCATACCCTCCGCAATATTTCTAGTAGCATAAAGCCGTTGTAATCTTAGACCTATAGGAAGGTAGAATAGGACTTTTTCAGGTATTTTTTTCCCACTTGATGGTGTTGGCTTGTACCTATCTTTGCCACATTTCTTACATTTATCAAGCGACACATCTTCTTTCCAAAAGAGCATACACTCGTCGTTACAACAATGAATTTTTTGATAGGGTAGTTGAAGAGCTTTGAGCAATTTTTTGGTGTTAT
>JAIUZE010049689.1:0-101611 GCA_022085475.1 Heliosperma pusillum
AAACAAGAAGATGGCATGATGGGATGATAAACCGTCGAGTTTTCAAGGAGGGTGATAAAGTTCTTGTGTTCCAAAACCGGTTTAAGCTCTTTCCGGGCAAGTTGAGGTCAAGATGGTTTGGACCTTATACCGTCAAGAAAGTGTTTACCCATGGAGCTATTGAAGTGGAGGGGCTCGGGGATGGAAAGCTCCTCAAAGTGAATGGCCACCGTCTCAAACACTACTTCCAAGGATGTGCCCGGGAGGGGGAAGAAGAGGTCTTGCTTGAAGACCCCGTTTATGAAAGTTGAAGAGCTTGAAATAGCTAAGTCGAGCCATCGACTCTAAATAAACGGCAAACTGTGTACATACTCTATCCTTGTGAATATTTCTTTGAAGCTTCCTTGTTAATTCTTAGTATTTAAGTTATTTTCAATTAGTTAGACATTGCATCAAACAAAATTTTTTGAAGTTACTTACAGTTTTGTGAAGTTTTGCGAGTTTTCGGCCTCCTCGAGATGCGTGCCACGGATAAAAAGTTTGGGAATCGATGGAATTTGGATATTGGAGGTTGTCATGGACTATTGGAGTGAAAATGCAAGTATGGAGGTGTTTGGAACACTTAGCCAAAATTTGGCTAAGTGCAAAAAGGCAAGAAGAAGCGGCAGTGCAGGACGCAGCCTGCGTCGTAGGACGCAGCCTGCGTCATCACGACGTAGCCTGCGTCGTAGGACGCAGCCTGCGTCATCACGACGTAGCCTGCGTCGTAGGACGCAGCCTGCGTCGAAAGCAGATTTCAGCATTTGTTCTTTCTTTAGCCCGTGTTCTTCATACAATCAAAAGCTAATCTTCTTCTTCATTTTTCACGAAAAACATCCCAAACCCAACCCCAATCCCTCAAAACTCCATCTTTCTCCCTCAAATCTTCCAAAACTTTCATCAAATTCATCAAATTCTTCTTCCTAATCATTATTCTACCTTCAATCACCCCAAAATCAATCTCAATCACTCACAATCTCAGAAATTCCGTTTTGAAAACCTAGAATTTTTTTCCTCAAATTCGAATTTTAGGAACTTTTGCTGGGTTTTTAAGGTTGTTTGTCGGATTCCCTACCTATTCTAATCATCAAGGAGCTTGATTCTTGTGGAAAAGCAAAGGTATAACTTCATACTCAATTTTTCCATTGTTCTTCAAGTTTTTGCTCGAATTAGGCTAGAATTAGTCTTAGGTTGAGTTTCCCCTTGCCCTTGATTGATTGTGTAGTTAGGATTGGACAAAATTTTCTGAGTGAGGTAAAGAAATTCAACAAACACTAAGTTCTTGAGGTGTAGAAATTGTTGCACACCAAGTGTTTGTTGAATTGCTTGAGTGAAAAATCTTTTGAGGGATTGCTTGTTGTTTGTTGTAGTGTGTTGCTTGTTAAATTTTGCAGAGATGGCACCCAAGATCTCCAAATAGTTTGGCAAAGGTAAAAATAAGAGGGCCGCGGTGAGTGAGCCCGACACCTAGGTGGAAGCGGTGTTCATGGGCTATGAAAGGTTGCAAGCTCAATATAAGAAAATTTGGGATAAGCTAACCACACAACCTCTCGTAGCCACCAAATTCTTTTGCCCAAACACCCTCCATGCCTTAGGCATGTTCAACTTGACAAGGGACATGCTAGCTAAGGTAGGGCTAGAGGCTTATCTCGAGCCGAACTCCTGGGATTACACCTATAGGAGTTTCGCATACGAGTTTCTAGCAACTTTGTCGGAGTTGGATGTGCCCGAAGGTGAGGAGAAAGCCTACCGATTCCGTTTGAACCAAACTTGGCATAATCCCCCACTTCCGAAATCCGTCAAATCCTAAAAATCACCAAGCAACCCGAAGACATTAGGTGCCCCAAGGGCAAAATGCATTTCATGTGGAGTAACATTACCAGTGACCACGTCCCATCTAAAGATCCCAAACTTTCAGCCATCACCCACCCCGTACTCCGCCTAATCACAAGATTCCTTACCACCATCTTCAACTCCGCGGGAGAACCCACCAAAGTGCCGGAGAATATCCGGCTATGTTTGTGGACTATGCTTCCGGAGGGGGTAGGGATCCCGGATTGGGCCGATTTGTTTTTGAGGGCTTGCATCAAACATAGGAAAAAATCTGCTAAGGCAAGCATCCATCTTGGGGGGGTGATTTCTTTCTTGGTGAGGCACTATGAGGGGGGCATTGGTAATGATCAAGCGGTGAACATTTGTAGGGGATTGACGAGATACAACCGACTTGGGCTAGAGGAAGTTCATATGTTTAAGACTAGCAAAGAGCAACCCTTGAAAGGGTTTTGGTTGGGAAGTGACGGGCTAAGTAACATGAAGATGCCTAGACCTCAAAACAACCCCTTACCTAGAGGACCCGTGGCGTGGGATTTTTTGTGTCCTAGGGAGGAAAGTTTGGGGGTAAGTAGTGAGGAGGAGGAGGAGGTAGAGGAAGTGCCTTTGAGGCAAAGAAGGAGGGTAAGGAGAGAGGGTGGTGAGGGAAGTGAGCAAATGAGCGAGGAGATCGAGATCCTTGCAATTGAGCAAGGACCTTCCCAAACCACAAATTATGAACAACAACAACAACAACAACAACAACAACAACAACAACAACAACCAGCACCACCACCACCATTCCATTTCCAATCACCATTCCAAAGCCACCAAGACACCAACACCCCCATGTTTGATGCGGAGGGTCGTTCTAGCACACCCGTGGAGCCATGGCAACAACAAATGGCTAACTATTTTGCTAGCACCAACGACGTTTTGAAGCATATTAGTGGGAGGGTGGACGATTCGAACACATGGCAACAACAACAAGGTAGTAGGCTTGAGACATTGGATGATTGGCACAATGTGGTGGAGGAGAGAGAGAGATTGAGAGGGGAGGCCGAGAGGGCTCAAAGAGAGGAATGGAGAAGGATGGTAGAAGGGCAAGACGAGGCCCGCCTTTGGAGGGAACAACAAGATCAAAGGTGGCGGGAACAAAATGAAATGTGGACCACCCAAAATGCTTGGAGGGAGCAAGCTACAAGCCACTTTAACGTTCAAAATGAGCGCCACCACACCTATCTTCAAGACTCCTATGAAGATGCGGTGGCACAAGAGGACGTCTATGGCTTGGCTAGCTCTCTCTTTGGGATGTCCATCCAACAAAACCCGGGCTACCCTTTTCCTTACACCCAAGAGGCCCTTGTTGAAGGCCTAGAGCGAAGAAGACGGGTTAGAGAAGAAAGGGAGACGAGGAGAAACCGAGGAGGTGCCTCGGGTTCTTCTCGTTTCGACAATTGATGAGGTAACATTTTTCTTCTCTCCTACAATGAGGACATTGTGTATTCTAAGTGTGGGGGAGAAGATTGTACATAGTTAGTTTGTTTTTGATGCATTGTATTTTATTTGTCTTTATTTTGAAGAAAAAAAAAGAAAAAAAAAAAAGAAGAAAAGAAAAAAAAAAAATTGAAAATCCCGGCTAGGTGAAAACCCACAAGGGTGGGCACCTAGGCAAGATTGGGAAGGTGGCCGAGGACGGAATGAAAACCCGAAAGGGCATTCCGGGAAAAATGAAGAATCGAGTGGCGAGCCACCAATGAGAGGAAAGGAAAAGCTAAGGTGAAAACCCGAAAGGGCACCTTAGGCAAAATGAGGGATTTTCAAGAAAAAAAAAGAAGGAAAAATATGATGTTCAATGTTGTATCCCTGGCTCCCTTCTCTCTCTTCAGTTTTTTTCTTATATACCCTTGGTCCGCAAACCTATGGGCCTTGAAAGGTGGCCTTCCAAAAGACAAGACGGAAAAATGAAGAAATCCCGTGCTGAGAAAGGACGCAGGCTGCGTCGTGCCGACGCAGGCTGCGTCGTATGCTGCCCGATTTCCTTTGCTTTTCCTTCTTGACTTTCGTTGACCCATGGACTTTTTGGCTCCGCCTTGACTTCCATTGAACCATTGGGCTTGGTCTTCATTGCCTTGATGATTCATTGCTAGCCCACTCCAATTTCCGGGTTTTTGGGTCTCGGGTTTGACTTTCATTGACTTTCGGGTTTGACTCTCAAAATTGACTCAAATTACTAAATAATAACATAAATACTAAAACTAAAGTTAACATAAAATAACGCTAATGACCCGTAAAAAGTAAAACAAAAGACCCTAATAGATACTACTAGACACAACATAATTTAGTGTTGTCAAATACCCCCACACTTGGACTTTTACTCGTCCCGAGTAAAACTCGAGATTAGCAAGGCAAACACAAGTCCAAACATAGCATGCGAAGGTAATGACCTCTCTTCCCTCACCACTACCTTCTTACCTTCTTATGTCTCCCTCAAAACACAACCACCTATTAAAACAAAAAAAATGACTCAAGGTTGTTTTAACACTCTTCCCTTACCTCTTCCTACTTATAACTCCCTCTTAACAAGACTCGACACACCACCAACTCCGACTCAATTCACATAATTCCTCCCTTCTTATAGCTCCCAAGAATGTAGTATGACCATCTTTGCCTTATCCCAAGGCATAGCGAGATGGTCTTCATCACCAAACTCCATGCAACTCCACTACATATACCACCCCCTTATTACTCCACTAGTGTAATGCATGGTTGCTTGGTTGTGCAAATTGTGTAGTTTGGGGCCAACCAAGTAACCATGCATTACACTAGTGGAGTAATAAGGGGATGGTATAAGTAGTGGAGTTGCATGGAGTTTGGTGATGAAGACCATCTCGCTATGCCTTGGGATAAGGCAAAGATGGTCATACTACATTCTTGGGAGCTATAAGAAGGGAGGAATTATGTGAATTGAGTCGGAGTTGGTGGTGTGTCGAGTCTTGTTAAGAGGGAGTTATAAGTAGGAAGAGGTAAGGGAAGAGTGTTAAAACAACATTGAGTCATTTTTTTGTTTTAATAGGTGGTTGTGTTTTGAGGGAGATATAAGAAGGTAGTGGTGAGGGAAGAGAGGTCATTGCCTCCGCATGCTATGTTTGGACTTGTGTTTGCCTTGCTAATCTCGAGTTTTACTCGGGACGAGTAAAAGTCCAAGTGTGGGGGTATTTGACAACACCAAATTATGTCGTGTCTAGTAGCATTTTTTAGAGTCTTTCATTTTACTTTTTACGGGTCATTAGCGTTATTTTATGTTAACTTTAGTTTTAGTATTTATGTTATTATTTAGTAATTTGAGTCAATTTTGAGAGTCAAACCCGAAACTCAATGAAAGTCAAACCCGAAACGCGAGACCCAAAAACCCGGAAATTGGAGTGGGCTAGCAATGAATCATCAAGGCAATGAAGACCAAGCCCAATGGGTCAATGGAAGTCAAGGCGGAGCCAAAAAGTCAATGGGTCAACGAAAGTCAAGAAGAAAAAGAAAAGGAAATCGGGCAGCATACGACGCAGCCTGCGTCAGCACGACGATGCCTGCGTCGTAGGACGCAGCCTGCGTCCTTTATCAGCACGGGATTTCTTCATTTTTCCATCTTGTCTTTTGGAAGCCCACCTTTCAAGGCCCCTAGGTTTGCGGACCAAGGGTATATAAGAAGAAAACTGAAGAGAGAGAAGGGAGCCAGGGATACAACATTGAACATCATATTTTTCCTTAGAAATTCTCTACTTTGTTCTTCAACTTTGGCTCTTGTAATTTGATTTTATTTAGAAATTGGTTGTAATATGAAGACTATGGGTAGCTAATCCTTTCTTTACTAGGTGTAATTTGAACAAGTGCACACCTTTAGCATTGTATGACTCTATAATCCTCTTCTTCTTTATTTAATGCAATTTGTTTATGTTAATCTTTTATGTTGAGTGAATGAATGTTTGGTTTGACTAGCTTGACATTTTGTTTACTTGATAAATGCTTGTTCTTGGTAGGAATTGTCACCCTATGCTTGAATGTGTGAAGTAGACTTGAAAGGTTTCATCTTTGGTTTAAAAGTTTGAATCTTTTGAGAAATAAATTGTATGTTGTGTGATTCTTACATGGTTTAATGTTGAATTGCATAATTCTAGCTTAATCCTTTGGTTGAATGCTTAAAGCTTACTCCTTTGTTTATGCTTATGTTTTAATAAGTGTGGATTTAGTTGTAAAGGGTCAATTTTGGGTGGTTTAATTCATGTTGACTATTTTTTAGGAGGTAGTATTAGATAAATAAGAGGAGAGGTAGAAAGGAGTCATCTTTGCTAGTTGTTGTGTTACTTGGGATAGTTACACTAAGTATTTTCTCACATATTTGATTACTTGCATTGAAGGTGTTTGTGCTAGTGCCTAAACTAGAATCTCATGTTTCATGTTAACTCATATTTTTACCCAAATTCCCCCATCTATGTTTTCCTACATGTTTTCCATTGTGAATATCATAGTTTGTAATTAATTTAAGTCTTTGTTTTTATTAGTGTCTTAATTAGTAATTAGTGCTTTAATTTGTGATTAGATTCGTTAGTTTTGTTAATTGATATTTTACAAGAGTCTAGATTAGATTATTTTTGCTAATACCGCTTTCCCTTGGGTTCGATCCTTTTCTTACCCTTACTACCCTTTTTATTTAGGTTGGTTTGAGTCTAGATTTGGTTTTATAAATTGTTATTTGGCCTAGCTAATTTGCGGAATTAACGACACCGTGTTTTAGCCCCGTCACCTCTACATGCTTGATCAATCGACCAGGTAAGCTCAGATTCGTCAGGGTACCCGTCACGTTTTGCATTGATCTACCAATTTGACCACTACACATAATCAACCTAATAAATCAACTTTAGTCCTTTAACAAGGGCATTTTCTGCATACATTCGACTCAAGCTATCACTAAATCACATCTTTTGTATTTTATTTTGTATTTTATTCAATTCATGTAAGATTCATGTCGGATTTATGTCAAACCTTTTCAAAACCTTTTTTAAAAATCTTATTTAAATCACCCTTTTTTATATTTAGATAGTTCGTTTTTTATCCATAATAATTCAATATTAGCGGGTTTTTGTCATCTTTAGATCAAGATCGTGTCTTTAGAGGTTAGATTTGTTCATATCTAGTCTTTGAATTCGTCTTTGATATAATCTAGTGCAAATTAATCTATTAAATCATCTTTATTCGACTTTTAGATCGATAATAAACCGTAAAATCACCAACGAACACTAACTGATCACGATTCTGGCTTCACAGCCATAACCCACCTCTAGAACAGACGCACTGGTTGATGCGCCTCTTCCAGAGGACGCATCACCTGCTGCGTCTGTTCTGGGTTGGATTCTGCCTCTGAACTTCCTTTATCGTCTCGACGTAGCCTTAATTACTAATTAATCGACTATAACTATAGAATCGCTGCTAATCTTTTCGTTTAATTTTCTAATTCTTATCCTTTTCTTTAAATCTTTCTTTTGAGTATATTTCCGACATAGATCCCGAGATCCGTTGTAATCTATTGTAATTTATTTTATATAATTTATTGTATTTTAATGGTTGTAATTATTTGATGATTTAATTGTCTTCTCACATGTAATTAATCCTAAATCCTATTTGATCTAATTGATTTCTAAACTACATGTTCACCAACATAGTCTAAGCTCACATACTAGGGTTAAAACGTGGATGTTGCATAGCATGCATATAACCGACAACATATCAAGTACATAAGAGTTTCCCTAATCATTAGTAGAGGCCGTTATCGAGGTGGGCGGGATTAGATGTTCGATTAAAGAACTTCCTAATACGTACCCTCACCCCTTACTCCAGATCTCTGTGAACATCTGTGTTCATTGGCATCCACGAGAGTCATTCTAGACATCGAAAGCTAAGGGTAACGAATTCTCAGTGTTCATGTCATTGTTTGATGTCTTGACATGGCATGGGATATTCGAATGGATCCAACTTCCCACAAAGTTTGGTGACGACTCCACAAATGCGTATTTTTACGTTTGTCCCTTTTCAAGCGTGCCCGACCGTGGTTCCTCACACCACAACCGCCTGGCACGTGGTCGCGAATCCGTGTATCACAGTTTGGCGACTCCGTTGGGGAAAATACACTTACGTGTACGCAGGGTGAAACTTGAACAAGCTTAGGGAATAGTATGTAGGAGACAGTTGTCAGTTTTTATTACTCGACCTTCCTAGGTGGTTTTATTCGGCCTTCCTAGGCCTAACTCAACCCTTTCGACCAATCATCCTGTCTGGACGGTCCAAATTATTATCTAGGTTTAAGGATGGATATCGATTGATCGGGCATGTCGCAAGCCCAATACAAAGATAATTTACCCAGACTAGGCTAATAACAAATTAATGTAATTAGGGAAGTAGGGGTCGATCCTCAGGGAGATGGTATTTCCTATGGATTGTGAGTCGTCTCACAATTGAGTTTTATCTAACGATTTTCTGGGTTTTGAATTCTAAACTAATAAAGAACATAAATAAAAACAAAATAAGAGCAAACTAAAATGAAAACAATAAAGCAAATGATGAATTAACAATAATGAGAAGCATCTAGGGAAGTAGGTTCACACATGTAGATTGACATATTGTAGAAATTGGATTTAGGATATGCAAATAATTCATTGCGAGTTCATAAGAATGGTGTGTTCATTACAATCATAGATCGGATTGTCTAGCAGGCTTTTGGGTGATTTACTAGGTCTTAATCCACCATGTCATGCTTTTTCTATCCAAATCTCGTATGTCTACCTTGGAAAAGAATTCCATACTAGTCAATGATTTTGATCAGGAATCGTCAACTATCGTTAAAGTCCAAACATGCATAGACACAATGTTTTAAAAGCACAATTTCTTTTATCCAATTATAATCTTTTAATCAATCCAACACGGCTACCACCCTACACCGTAGAAAGGTGACTACTAATGTTTATGTCTAATATGATATTAACAATGAAAACTAGGATAAACATGTTTAGTTGGTTTTTGACAATAATTTAGACTCTCTATAAGGCGATAATAACGACGCTAATTGACAATCTAAGAAATGAAATTACGATTATAACAACATGAAAATGAATCTAAGATAATATGCAAATGAAATAACAATCAAATACTCCCTCCCATCCAGACCAAAGGTAACATTGGGCTTTTTGCACTATTCATGGGTGCGGAGAATCTTTAGTATTATTCGTAATATATAAGAGAAATTATAGTCATGCGAGATCTTGTTTGATTCATAATCATGAATGCTACAAGAATATCAAATTATTATAATTTTTAATAATGTGTAACTAAAGATATTCACGTTGCAAAACGCGCATCGACAAGTGTGAAAAGCCCAATGTTACCTTTGGTGTGGATGGGAGGGAGTAGAAAACACAAAGAACTTTAAACAAAGGATAAAATAGAAGTACCTAGGTGACGATCAACAACGAAAGCGATAACAATAATAGAAATCCCTCGCATAGAATAATCGTACCTTGAATTACAACTCTTGAACCCAACAAAGTAGATCACAAAGATTGAAATTCTTATTGATCTAAGCTAATGTTTTGATATGAAATGGACAGAAATAAACTAAGAACAAAAGACAAAAGAAGAAAATGATCTAAACTAGAAAAACTAAAAATTAAAGAGAAAATGTAAGAAGATTGTTGTATGAGAAGTAGATGTGTAAGATGTGAGAGATGCTTTGAGAAGAGGGGCTGGAGCATCTATATATAGCATTAGGGTTTCGTGGAGAAGGGGTCGAACATTAAACATATAAGACAAAAATAGGAAGTTGAAGCATCATGCTCGGATCAGCAGGGATACCCGATCGGGTACACACTTACCCGATCGGGTAAGTGGGCATATGGAAGCTCTTGACTAACGTTTCATCTTCCTTTGCTTTGACTTGACTTCCATCATCCCCCTTGACCTCTCCAATCGGGTTTGTTGATAGGGTTTGATGTAAAGCGATGAATTCTTCCGCCTAATTGATTGATCTTCCGACAACTATGAAACCGTCTTTACTTCTCCTCTCTTTTGAATTAGTGAACCTTCTTGAAATGACTTTGACATGGTCAAGCTTGCTTAGCTTCTACGAATCGTCGGGTTCTAGGCAAATGCTCGGAAATATAGAAAAGGGCGTAGAAACGTCACTTTCCCTACAAAACAGGTTAGAACACAGGAATTCGCCTAGAAGACGATATTAGCTCATAAAATGGCTTAACAAAGCACAAATGACATACAAAACCGAGCTAAAATGGGGGTTAAAATCATACAAATATTCACTTATCAAACTCCCCCAAGCTAAAACTTTGCTGGTCCTCAAGCAAACATAACAAACAATATCAGGACAAGGGTTGCAAGCATTGGCTACTATACCATCAAGAAACAAATCTCAACGTAAAACTTTGAAAACATAATGAATCATAACCCAAAAGCAACGTGGGCAAGAATGATACATAAACATGGCTGAGATTTACATAACGGCGTAGCGCAAAGAATTTCACTACAGATCTTTCGGCTTTTGCATGATCTTTTGACAGATGGACCCTCACGGCACACTCGAACACTCAATGTATATAAAAAGGTGATTTCTTTATGTGTAAATGTTTTTGCGACACTCACCTATCTACGACTTATGAAAATGTGTCCGCGGTCTAATATGGTAAACAATTCAAAACACAAGTCAAAGATCACAATGCTCATAGAAAAGAAGCCGAAAAAGATGAAGAAGGCTTTGGGAAATGGGTGAAAGGTGGACAAATAGTTATGGTCAATGTGAAGTTTACAATGAGCTAGCAACTGACCAATGATAAATGAATACTCAATCCAAGCTTTCGGCGAATTTCCAAAAGACGAATAACGAAGCCAGAAGCAACAGATTGGCTTATTACGCACGAAATACAGGGGTAAACTCCTTCTATTGATTTGACATTTTGAGGAGATAGTCACAACTTCTTCTCTTATTTCTTTTCTTTTTCTTTTTTTTTTCTTTTTTTTTGATTTTTCTTCTTTTCTTTTGAACATAACTTCACTGTTTGAACATTTTTCGTTTTCCCAAATTCACTTTGTCATTAAGGAACAAAATCTTCTCAAAAGAGCACCCATACACCATAGTCTAGCTACTAGCTCAAAAGGTAGGCAGTTTTTATTTGTAGCTATTATTTTGAAGCATTTGTATGAAGGGGCTAATTTTGAGGGGCAAATTAAAGTGAAAAAGGCTTCAAATATTAGTGAATCATGAATGCAATGCTTATAGAAATGAAATAAGAACCATACTTATGCGTTTTGACATGACACACATCACAAGGAGAACTACACACACCTAAATGAGACTGGGTATGGATGTACCAGCCTAAGGAGGTTCTACCTTACAATATATGTAACTTGCAAAATGTCAAGATCAAGCGTAATTATCTATAGATTTATTCCATGCCTACTGTGTACAAGACTTCCCCACGTATGCAAAATTCAATGAATATTGAATCATTATGGTTTAAAAGCTCTAAGTTTGGGAAATGTAACATGATAGCATAATAAGCCAGCAAAGCATGAAAAGCATTCAATTGTGTTCAAAATTTTAAAATTTCTCTCTAAAATCTTCTCTTTCTTATTCAAAATTTGAAAATTGAAAATTATAACTAAAATGCAAAATGGGAAAATGCAAAAATGCAATCCCTCCCCCAAGCTAAACATCACATTGTCCTCAATGTGAGCACAAAGACTAAACATGCAACGAGATGCTTAATGGGAAGAAAGGAAAAATGAAAGAAGAATGAAGCTTACTAGCCAGCGCAGACTCCCCCAAGCTAGTCTTTTGGACTTGACAAGGGAGGTCTTCATAGATTCTTCAAAAACTCTTTCATCTGCAAAGAAAATCTAACAAAACAACGAAAAAGGGAAAAGCAAAAATAAAAATGCAAAAAGAAAGGGAAAACACGGGTTGCCTCCCGAGAAGCGCTTGTTTAACGTCCTGCTCGACGAATTCTTCTATGAAATCATTGGGTTGGGAACGGAAGCTCCGTATAGACAATATATAAACATCCGATGATAGAATTGCTATAGTAGAGTTTCAGTCTGTGTCCATTGACTTTGAATTTCTCACCATTGCTAGTCATCAGTTCCACATAACCGTACTTGCTAACATATGTGACAGTGAATGGTCCAGACCATCGTGATCGAAGTTTTCCCGGAAAAATTTTCAGACGGGAGTTGAAAAGAAGTACTTGGTCACCGACATTAAATTCTTTTTAATTATCCTCTTGTCGTGCCAACGCTTCGTTTTCTCTTTGTAAATCCTAGAATTCTCATAAGCTTGCAAACGAAATTCTTCTAGCTTATTGAGTTGCAAAAGTCGTCTATCAGCGGTAAGCTTAGTGTCTAAGTTGAGTTCTTTGATAGCCCAGTAAGCTTTATACTCTAACTCGACAGGAAGATGACAAGCCTTTCCATAAACCAACCGATAAGGAGATGTTCTAATCGGGGTTTTGAAAGCTGTACGATAAGCCCATAAGGTGTCATCGAGCTTATTACTCCAGTCGGTTCTAGATCTTGAGACTATTTTCTGAAGAATTGTTTTCAACTCTCTGTTTGAGACTTCTACTTGACCGCTGGTCTGAGGGTGGTAGGCTAGTCCTCGTCTGTGATACACACCATATTTGGCAAGCAGAGTGTCTAACTGCTTTTCTCCAAAATGAGTTCCTCGATCACTTATCACGGCTCTGGGTACACCAAAACGTGGAAAGATGATCTTCTTAAATAGCCGTCTCACAGCTCTAGCATCATTGGTGGGAGTGGCAATTGCTTCTACCCACTTAGAAACATGGTCAACAGCGACTAAGATATAACGATTTCCGTTTGAAGAAGGGAATGGTCCTTGATAGTCAATACCCCAGACATCGAATATTTCAACTGCTAATATGTCGTTTTGAGGCATTTCATGTCTCTTGGATATTTGACCCATTCGTTGACAAGCGTCACAAGCCATAACAAAGTCTTTTGAATCTTTAAATATCGAGGGCCAGAAAAACCCGGATTGTAAGACTTTGGCTACGGTCTTGGACGGACCATGATGACAACCATAAGCAGATGAGTGGCATCCTTCTAAAACTCCTTTAACTTCCCACTGAGGGATACATCGTCTGTAAAGACCATCTGAGCACTGCTTGAAAAGATAAGGGTCATCCCAAACAAAGAATTTTGCATCATGCAAAAATCTCTTTCTTTGGTTATAAGAAAGGTCAGAAGGTAGCTGGCGACTGACAAGAAAATTGGCCATATCAGCATACAAAGGAGAAGAGTCAGCAATCGCCATTAATGAATAATCAGCAAACGAATCATTAATTGGCGTTGGTAATCCTATTTCAGTTACTCTTATCCTTGAGAAATGGTCAGCGACTACATTTTCTGCTCCTTTCTTATCCCGGATCTCTAGATCAAACTCTTGAAGGAGTAAGATCCATCGGATAAGTCGAGGTTTTGCCTCTTTCTTTGAAAGCAGATATTTCAAAGCAGCATGGTCAGTGTAAACAATGACTTTTGATCCTATAAGGTAAGAACGGAATTTGTCTAAGGCGTAGACAATGGCAAGAAGTTCTTTTTCAGTGGTGGCATAGTTGATTTGAGCAGGATCTAAGGTTTTACTAGCATAGTAAATTGCATGAAGGAACTTTTCCTTTCTTTGCCCCAAAACGACTCCAACGGCATAATCACTTGCATCACACATAAGTTCAAATGGAAGATTCCAGTCAGGTGACTGGATTATAGGTGCGGTGATTAAAGCGCGTTTTATTTTGTTGAATGCCTCAAGGCATTCCTTTGTGAAATTAAAAGGTGCATCCTTAAAAAGGAGCTCAGTCAGGGGCTTAGCTATTTTTGAAAAATCTTTTATAAACCGTCGGTAAAAACCGGCGTGGCCAAGGAAACTCCTGATTCCTTTTACATTAGCAGGTGGTGGCAGATGTTCAATAACTTGGATCTTAGCTCGATCCACTTCTATACCTCTTTCAGAAACGATGTGTCCTAAAACTACACCTTCGTTCACCATGAAGTGACTCTTTTCCCAATTGAGAACAAGGTCGACTTCTTCACAGCGTTTTAGAACTTTCGATAGATTTGTCAAACAATTATCGAAGGAAATGCCATAGACGCTAAAGTCGTCCATGAATACTTCCATGATAGATTCAACAAAATCTGAAAAGATACTAGTCATGCAACGCTGGAAAGTGGCAGGTGCATTACACAAGCCAAATGGCATTCTGCGATAAGCGAAAGTACCATAGGGATAGGTGAAGGTGGTTTTCTCTTGGTCCTCAGGGTGGATAGGGATTTGGAAAAATCCTGAGTAACCATCTAGATAGCAGAAATATTTGTGGCAAGCTAACCTCTCTAGCATTTGATCAATGAAGGGTAGAGGATAGTGATCTTTTCGAGTTGATTGATTCAACTTCCTGTAATCAATACACATATGCCATCCCGTCACAATCCTTGTGGGGATGAGCTCATTCTTTTCATTCTTGACTACTGTTGTTCCTCCTTTCTTGGGAACAACTTGGACAGGGCTAACCCATTTCGAGTCAGAAATTGCGTAGATTATGCTAGCATCTAGCAATTTCATAACTTCAGCTTTAACTACTTCTTGCATATTTGGATTAAGACGGCGTTGACCTTGAACACAAGGTTTTTGGCCTTCTTCTAAGTTGATTCTATGCATGCAAAAGTCGGGGCTTATGCCTGTGAGATCTTCAAGTTTATAACCTATTGCCTTCTTATGTTTTTTCAAGACAGTCAATAGTGAGTTTAACTGATTTTCATCTAGGAGAGCACTCACTATGACTGGGCAATATTCGGATTCATCTAAAAAGGCATATTTTAAATTTGTGGGAAGAGGTTTAAGTTGAGGTTTATGTACTTCTGCCTTGGCAGGAGTATCAATTAGGCTTATGAACTCTTGGACTTCTTCAGACGGTATCTCTTTTCCACTCAAGTCCCTTTCCAGCTCACTGATCTCAAAATTGCCGTTCTCAGAAATATCCTCTAACAATAAAATTGCTTCTAAAGGATCCTCAATTATTGACGGATACAGAGATTCATCAATGATTGAGTCGACAATGTCAAGGAAACAGCAAGGCTCTTCAAGCATAGGGCTCTTCATTGCACTGTTTAAGTTGTAGGTGACTTTATCATCACTTACTTCTAGTGTCAATTTTCCATTCTTGACATCGATTACTGCTCCCGCAGTGTGTAGAAATGGCCTTCCTAAAATGATAGGGATTTGCAAATCTTCAGCCATATCTAACACGATGAAATCGACTAGAATGAAAAACCTCCCTACCCTGACAGACACATCTTCTAAAACTCCCATAGGTTGTATTAGAGAACGATCTGCCATTTGCAGGGTGATACTTGTGCATTTAAGAATTCCCATATTCAATTTTTCGCTGATGGAATAGGGCATAACGCTTACACTAGCGCCTAGATCGCATAAAGCTTTATCAAATGTGTAGGTGCCTATAGTGCAAGGTATAGAGAAACTACCAGGATCCTTTAACATAGGAGGGGACTTATTTTGCAATAACGCACTGCATTCAGCGGTGAATGCGATGATTTCAACATCATCTAGAGTCCTCTTTTTAGTTAAGATATCCTTCATGAATTTCGTGTAAGAAGGGATTTGAGTGATTAATTCAGTGAAGGGAACCGTTACTTGGAGGTTTTTTACTACTTCCATGAATTTACCGAACTGGGTTTCCTTATGATTTTTCCACAAACGTTGGGGAAATGGAACTCGAATTTTTATGGGTTCCTTTTCGAGTTCATCCTTCTTTTCAGATTTGTCTTCCGCTTCCTTAGCGGTGGGTGGTTGAGAATCTTTTTGGCTCTCTACTTGTGTAGGCCCAACTTGGTTGAGGTTGATTTTGGTATAGTTGATTGAAGTTGGGTTGGAATTAAGGTCTCTGGTTTTGAAAACCAGGTGGATTGTAAGGTTTCTGTTGGTGTGGTGTGAATGGTTGTTGAATTTGTTGATGGGGATTTTGAACGTTGGTGCTTTTGTAGGACAAAAATGGATGGTTTTTTGTGTTTTCATTATAGAAGTTTGAGAAAGCGTTGCCTTGCCTATATCCTTGATAGGCATTGACTTGCTCTATTGAACTTCTACATTCTTGAAAACTATGCCCTCCAACCTCACATGTCTCACATACCACTACGTGGTTAGTGACGTTGATATGTTCTTTGGATTGGGAAGAGCTTCCTACTTGTTGCTGCAGAAGGGCTAATTGGGCTTCCAGGAGTGCTACTTTACTTGAATCTTCCTGCTTGGCTTTGAGTGGCATAGCACGCGAGTTGCTATACTGAGAATCGTGGATTGCCATTGACTCAATAGTCGTACTAGCTATTTCTACATCGATTTGATCGAAACGACCATTGTTAGCGGAGTCGAGGATACGACGCGATTCGCCACAACAACCGTTGTAGAAGGTGATAGCTAGGAACCATGAATCAAGGCCATGATGAGGGCATTCTCTTTGTAATTATTTATACCTTTCCCATGCCTCATAAAGGCTTTCATCGCCTCTCTGACGGAATCCATTAACTTGACTCCGTAAGAGTGCGGTTCGTTCTGGTGGGAAGTACTTTTGATAGAAAGCAAGAGCTAGACCATCCCAGTCGACTATTCCTAAGGCAACTCGATCAAGACTATTGATCCAGAGTTTTGCCTTTCCTCTTAAAGATAAGGGAAAAAGCATTTCTCTAATCTGCTCTTGGGATACTCCGATCCAGTTTGTCTAATCGTGGAGCAATAGTTACAGAAGTTTTGGATATGAAGGTTGGGATCTTCTGTGGCATTGCCACCAAATTGATCTCTTTCTATTAGATTGATGAAGGCAGGTTTGATTTCAAAGTTTTGGGCTGTAATTTGAGGTGTAGCGATACCCTTTGGAAGTGTATCTGCGGTGGGTTTGGAATGGTCGGAAAGTCGAACCATTTTCTTTTGTGAAGATGAAGATGGAATGTTGGTTGAAAGTTGGTTGGTTTTTGGAAATGGAGATGAGAATGGATCTTCTTCTCCTTCAAGATTAGGTAAGATATCCGAAGTATTTCTCACGAATACGATCTAAACTTGAAATATCAGAAGCTTTTGAAATTTCGTTGAATAGCTTTAATTTCCTACGCAGAGTTCTTTCTAGTTCGGGGTCTAAAGGAATAGGGGCGCCTAGTCTAGAAGATCTGGGCATAAGATTGGAAAGCTAAGATGAAAAGTCAAGAGAGGTCTAAAGGAATTTGGGTTCCTAAAGACTAGATAAAACTAATTGTGATAAAAATCACAAGAAAAAGGAAAACTAAACCGTGCTCCCCGGCAACGGCGCCAAAATTTGATCGGGCCTGTCGTAAGCCCAATACAAAGATAATTTACCCAGACTAGGCTAATAACAAATTAATGTAATTAGGGAAGTAGGGGTCGATCCTCAGGGAGATGGTATTTCCTATGGATTGTGAATCGTCTCACAATTGAGTTTTATCTAACGATTTTCTGGGTTTTGAGGTTTTGAATTCTAAACTAATAAAGAACATAAATAAAAACAAAATAAGAGCAAACTAAAATGAAAACAATAAAGTAAATGATGAATTAACAATAATGAGAAGCATCTAGGGAAGTAGGTTCAAACATGTAGATTGACATATTGAAGAAATTGGATTTAGGATATGCAAATAATTCATTGCGAGTTCGTAAGAATGGTGTGTTCATTACAATCATAGATCAGATGGTCTAGCAGGCTTTTGGGCGATTTACTAGGTCTTAATCCACCATGTCATGCTTTGTCTATTCAAATATCGTATGTCTACCTCGGAAAAGAATTTCATACTAGTCAATGATTTTGATCAGGAATCGTCAACTATCGTTAAAGTCCAAACATGCATAGACACAATGTTTTAAAAGCACAATTTCTTTTATCCAATTATCATCTTTTAATCAATCCAACACGGCTACCCTACACCCTAGAAAGGTGACTACTCACTCATGATAATGTTTATGTCTAAGATGATATTAACAATGAAAACTACGATAAACATGTTTAGTCGGTTTTTGACAATAATTTAGACTCTCTATAAGGCGATAATAACGACGCTAATTGACAATCTAAGAAATGAAATTAAGATTATAACAACATGAAAATGAATCTAAGATAATATGCAAAGGAAATAACAATCAAATAGAAAACACAAAGAACTTTAAACAAAAGATAAAATAGAAGTACCTAGGTGACGATCAACAACGAAAGCGATAACAATAATAGAAATCCCTCGCATAGAATAATCGTACCTTGAATTACAACTCTTCAACCCAACAAAGTAGATCACAAAGATTGAAATTCTTATTGATCTAATCTAATGTTTTGATATAAAATGGACAGAAATAAACTAAGAACAAAAGACAAAAGAAGAAAATGATCTAAACTAGAAAGACTAAAAACTAAAGAGAAAATGTAAGAAGATTGTTGTATGAGAAGTATATGTGTAAGATGTGTGAGATGCTTTGAGAAGAGGGGCTGGAGCATCTATATATAGCATTAGGGTTTCGTGGAGAAGGGGTCGAACATTAAACATATAAGACAAAAATAGGAAGTTGAAGCATCATGCTCGGATCAACAGGGATACCCGATCGGGTACACACTTACCCGATCGGGTAAGTGGGCATATGGAAGCTCTTGACTAACGTTTCATCTTCCTTTGCTTTGACTTGACTTCCATCATCCCCCTTGATCTCTCCAATCGGGTTTGTTGATAGGGTTTGATGTAAAGCGATGAATTCTTCCGCCTAATTGATTGATCTTCCGACAACTATGAAACCGTCTTTACTTCTCCTCTCTTTTGAATTAGTGAACCTTCTTGAAATGACTTTGACATGGTCAAGCTTGCTTCTTCGAATCATCGGGTTCTAGGCAAATGCTCGGAAATATAGAAAAGGGCGTAGAAACGTCTCTTTCCCTACAAAACAGGTTAGAACACAGGAATTCGCCTAGAAGACGATATTAGCTCATAAAATGGCTTAACAAAGCACAAATGACATACAAAACCGAGCTAAAATGGGGGTTAAAATCATACAAATATTCACTTATCAGCGATTGACGTCAACCATACCACGGTGTTTACTCATGTTAATTAGCACCAAGGGCTTTCACTACTCGAGGAAATGGACTAGGAACCGGCCTTACTCATGTTAGGCGCGGACCTCTCCACATACCATGGGTTTGATTGCTTGGTATGGCAACCCACCCTTTAAACCAAAACCTTTTAAATGCACTCAGCATACCGTTATCATGCCTGTATAAATGTGTATAACCCGTACGTGATCAATATTTTGTAAACATAACCATGACGAACTTTTCAAAATCAAAATCGTTTTTAAAACTATAAAGCATTTTCAAGGATGACCTTAGGTAGCGCGAAATGAGTCAAAACTCTGTCCATGTGTCTAGTCAAAATCATTTCTTCACTTCGACTCAACACTCCTACAACCACACTACAGCTCTCTAGGACAAAAATTTCCAAACTAGTCATTTTCAAAACTCACTTAAACACAGTGGCACATTCCCACTTCACAAGCCGAGTCTTTTTTAGTAAGTGTGCTAGAATGGTCACCGTGTTTTGATCCATCTTCAGTCTCATACCTCAGTTTCAAGATGCCTGGAGCTAGTTACGCCAGTGTTCACCAACCAAATGGTAATGATCAAATCCTAGCTGCGCTCCTCCGTATTAAAGCAATTTAAGACCAAGCCTATGCTCGCCTCAATGCCATTAAGGGTCGAATTGTTGCCGTGGAAACTAGGTTTCCTCCTCTAGACATTCCTGATAGTGTGCATGATAACTTTCCACCTTTTGGGGGGCAACCTGAAGCCAATCCTAAACCGGTTCCTACCGAAGATAAAAAACGACTCCAATACTTGGAGGAGCAACTAATGTACATTAAGGGGGACGACATTTATAGGGAGAACAATCGCAAGTATGAAGTTGTGAACGCACAATTGCCAACCAACTTCAATATGATTGACATCCCAAAGTTCAAGGGACATGAGAACCTTGTGAATCATATTCAAGTCAATAAGCGCAGTCTAGAGGTTCTTACCCAAAATGAGAAAGAAGGCTTCGCCGACTCCCTAAGTAAGCGAAGGAAAACTAGCACACAGCTTGTTGAATGTCCAGATGAGGCTACTCTTGTAGAGAAATTCATGGAAAACCTGAGACCCATTTATGCAAATTATCTGAGGTACCAAAATATAAAGTCTTCCAAAGACAAGAAGTGAAGACGACATCCGAAAAGGACTCCTGTCCAAAACGGTAGGTCGTGGGTATCAAGGCTCAATGAGTCATTCTTATGGCTCAGCTAACAAGACTGATGAAGACAACCTTGTTGAAACACCTAGGAAGAATAACCTCCAAAGAGAATTCAGTAACATCGGTGATACATACTCCAATGCCTTGAAAAGGCTAACACAACAAGTAAAACGCCGACCCATAGGACCTACACCTGACCAAGAAAAGAAGAGTCGGATCTGGGATGGAGACGCTTACTGCGAATATCATAGGGGTAAAGGACATGACACAGATAAGTGCTACAAGTTGAAACATGTCATTCAATACATGATTGAGGATGGTCGTCTACCCATCCCTCCTGGAAGAAAGCCCAACAACACTAAGAATCCTCTTGGAGTTCTAATGATTACAGATGAAGAATTCACCTTGGATTATTCACACCTCATCTCCCCAGTCGGAGTCAATGTCCGAGTCCAGCGAAGTCCTAAAGAGTCTCCTCCTGTGTCACCCTCATCCCTTTATTTCTCCTAGCTTAGTATCTAGCAATAACAGTAGCCTGGGGAATGTCCCTGCAACTGTTCCTTTACCGCCTCTGACTACTGAACAGATGGCCTCGTCGTTTAAGCTATTTTTAAAATTTAATATGAATAAATTCGATTATGCTTACTCCTTGTGTTTTTCTGAATGCAATTCTGTTTATGATGATAATGAGGATGATCCTGAACCCGACTCAGTCGAATTACCTCCCCATATAATCAAAGAAATAATACAAGAATATTGAACCCATCAACGTAGGGACCGAACTAGAACCCCGAGAACTTAGGATAGGGACGACCCTAAACCCGACGGAAAGGGCTAGTTTCGTCGACCTTCTACGCAAGTTTAAAGACGTTTTCGCTTGGTCTTACAAAGACATGCCAGGGATTGACAGGGATATTGCAGTTAATCGAATTCCAATCAAGCCAGGTTTCAAACCTGTAAAACAGAAGCTTCGTCGAATGAGGACCGAATGGGCCTCAAGATCAAAGAAGAAGTCAATAAAAAATTCACAGCCAGGTTCGTAGGTTCCTACCGAATATCAAAGAAGAAGTCAATTTAACCTCATTGGATAAGTTTAATTATTACTGGCTCATGTTATATTTTTAAGTAAGAAAATAGCTACGAAGCTAACCAACCTAATGAAACATGAAAGCATTATAACTTATAAGGACCCACTTATAAAGCTTTCATATACAAAGCTAACCAACCTAATGAAACATGAAAGCAATATTGTACTCCCCCGTCCCGGTCAATTGTTGTCCTATTCCTTTTTACGATGTCTCAGTCATTTGTGTCCTTTCTATATTAGGAAGGTATTGTATGAGTAATTAGATCTCTGAATGGGATTATTATCCACTTATCATCCATTGAGTGGAACCACAACTCTTTCATTGGTCTTTGTGCCAAAATGAAAAGACAACAAATGACCGGGACGAAGGGAGTAGTATTTAACAACTCTACAATATTATAGGACCCACTTATAAAGCTTTCATGTACAAAGCTAACCAACCTAATGAAACATGAAAGCATTATAACTTATAAGGCCTCCCTCTTTACACTTAAATGGTGAGACAAAAGACATTTGCACAAGTACATCCATAGACTAAAACTATGGTCGTTTATGAAATTCTTGTATCACAAATTCTCATTTAAGAAGGTCATTATCTATCTGAAACTTAAGATAGGTCAAATACATACTAAATTACTTGACCATGTGCTAGTATTTGATCCATCTTAAACGTAAGACAAATAGTGTCCGTCTGAAGCAAGACGTACTCTTCTTTTATATGGGTAGTCTTGTAAATAGCGAGTGTGTTAACTGTTACATTGACATTTACGGTAAACCATTGCAAATTAGTGCATATTAAGACCTCGACTTATACTTCTTGGCTGAAAATTTAGTAAGTAAGACCTTTGGTTCAGTTCATTTTTTTAGCACCATCGATTAGTATAATGATGCATGTGAAGAGTTTTGACTTTTTTAATGAACAATTGCATGTAGAAAATAAAACCACGGAGTATCACATTACCGAATAAATCTCAAAAAGTGCAATAAACAATTACCAAGTATTTATTGCGAAAAAGACAATGAATCCCCCTAACTCAATGATCGAATCACCACAAAGAAAAAGGAAGAAAGTTTACCTGTATGAATACTCACAACTCACCAAAACTATTAAACATCATACCTATTAAGTATTAACAATATGTCAATATATAGTAACCAACAAAGAAAAAAAGAGTTATACCTCAAATGTGGAACAATTCATAAATAAAAAATGAAAACTACACATCAATCCAAAAATATGGTGAATGAGCAATATATAGTTGAGGTACATCATTTTTGTAGTTCCATTACATCTTTATGTGAGGTCAGTGAGGTGTTGACCCAGTGAAGAAGCATATATCTTGATGGATCATGGTGCGAAAATGATCACTACCTCAACAACCTAATATGTCGTTGATCAATAACATTTTTTTTGGAAGTTGATCAATAACTTAGAAAGACGAACGTTTTAAACTATTGTGGTATTTTATAGAATCTTTATAGGGACCCTATGCATATGAGGAAACTGTAAAGAAACATTTAAATATCATTTGCTAGTCAATCAGGACCGTAATCAACGGGATTCCATATATATTTTTATTCTTTTGCCAATTTTAAAGATCATTAGTTATTGAATTGTAATAAGGGAAATAATGATAAACGATGTGTTTTAGCAAATATGAAAGTTGGGCGGTAAAATGTAACTTAATAGAAAGCCTATGATTGACATGTGTCATAGTGGTTCTTCTTTTATAGTTTTTATATAGATATAATATATATATATATATATGAAAAATTTTTCGAGCAATTCTAGAACGTCCACATCATCTTTTTCAGTTTATGGAAAATATATTATAAGATTTTGCAAGATTATGAAAAAGATCTTATGTAATATTTTTAATATGAAAACTATTATTTACGTAAGAAAAATGTTTGATTATCAATATAACAAAAAAAATATAACGCAAATCATTTTGAAACTTACATATTTGGATTCGTAGCGAATAATGCTTTCGTTTGAGCATAAATTTTATAGTTTTTTTTTACTACCATATTGTTGATAATATGATACAACTAGAATATAAGTATGTAAAAATTAAAAAATATTTTTTTAAAATATATTTTGTTTTGCAAATATTAGTATAATAGTTTACTAACAATAAAAAATAGTTATTTTATAAAAAAAATTGGTGTACTACTTAGTATTTTATTTGTCCAACATTGAAAAATAATGTAGGTGTGGTGAATATGCTAAATAAATAGTATAATTGTCATACATCGAAAAATTATCATAACGTAGGATGATCCTATGTTTATGAATAGGAGTCATGCTTGGAACTTATGTATCCATCCAAAATCTTTTAGAGCTCTTAATTATTGTCTTATAAAGCTCTTAAAAGTTTGGATTATGATCTTTCACAATAGAGAAACTTACATAAATTTACATCATCATAAATAATAATTTAGCAAAGTATCATAAATAATAATTTTGATGGTGTAGTACTTAGTGTGACACCCCGCGATTTAGCAATAAAGTAAACACATAGTTTTGCAGCGGAAATACGAGATTTTTAAAACTTTAAAAGCAAAACCGCAAAATGTCACTACATTATAAAACCAAAACTTAGTTTAACAAATCGTTTATACAAATGGTATATAAATGAATGCAAGGATCCCGATCCCTTGATAGATACACAAATAAAATATTAATAACTACTATAAAACTATATTGTAAAGGTCAATTGCTGTAAGCACAACGCTAGCTAGCTCACTCGTCAATACCCCATGAAACACCAACCTGCAACCTGTTCATTCATTAAAAATGAATGCCACAGTCAGTGGGGCGTAACTCGGGGTTCTCCCAGCCATATCACATCAAAACGCACATAAGCAAGCATAAAATCATATTTCATCATGCATACATACATATCATGTCGGATATATGGATAGCATTACATGATAACAATATATGAGCATATGAATTATCAATCGTTTCAGCATCATGTAACAATGACTCGGGGAAGACTCCCCTTGGCAACCATATATATCACTAAGGGCTTGCATCTCACCATTAGTGACCATATGCTTGAGAAGGTTAGGTACTCAACAAGAAAACCAATCATATGCATACAATATTCAAGTATACCATCCAACATATGATCAAACATACTCTCACAGTAAATGACACGCACTAGCATCTGTACTTTGCAAGACAAGACGAACTAGTCCACGAGATCAATGTTTCCCTGAACTGTATACGATAAACGTGTCGTATACTCAAGACTCTAATTCTCCCAGTAGGACAGCAACAATATGGAATTCCTAGTCTAAACCTGGCCAAACTCTCGGGATAAACCCTCCCGATTCGACATGCGATAAACCCTCGCATTTAAGACTCGATTCTTCCAATTACACCCACACGGAAGTGAGTACCCCATATTCGGCTAAACCCGCTCGAAAGAGGTGGAAAGAGTACAAGCATCATCCTCTAGCTAAACCCGCTCGGATATGAGGTCAAAAATAAACAAGAAAGTACGCTACATGCAATGAGACCAGCTCGGAAGGATACAACATTTGACGGCCATGTCGATCAACGCATTGCGTTTGCCTCCATCGCTCCAACATTCAAGACTAAAAAGTATAGGGGTGCAACCGGGAAATGAGAGTTCAAAAGATCCAATAAGCAAGACTCGATTCATTATTCAAGTCATAAACGACACAAAAGGGGAACATGCTAAATTCGTCACTAAACATGTGAGAAAAGTATAATATAAATTTAACAATGATAAACAAGAGTCAATACATGTTACATAAGCATTAAACCAAGTTTAAGAAGCATAATCAATAAGAAACATAAAGCTCAACTCAAAACAACATGTTTGAAAACCATCTAAAACATGGGTCCACTTTAAACGGTCATAATTATAGTTATAGACATTCATATGCCGAAATTACAAATGGAGATGATAGCGTATCCTCTTACTATTCTAAAGGTAGGTCACAAGCCCAAAACAAGCTAGTAACGAAGGAGATATGATCATTTTACGAAAATGGGTTAGTGCAGGAAAACTGCAGTCGTCACGACCGTGACTTGTATGTCACGCCCGTGACAGACATGTCACGACCATGACTTGCATGTCACGCCCGTAAAAGGTCTTTCACGCAAGGTTATTTGTTCTGCCTCTTATTTCACACTCGTGACATATAGGTCAAGCCCGTGACTTGGGTCGAGAGAGCTCTTCTTTGTTCTAAACTCAATCATGGCTTCCCAAATTCAATTCACACACAAGTTATGCCAAATCCAATTACACCCATTCCCAATTACCAACATCAATCATTACAGAACCTCATTTATTGCAACATATGAGTGGAAAAACTTCCATACAATCATAAAAACATTATGAGGCCAACATTTAAGATATTAAATGCAGCAGGAGCTCACCCAAGGGGCCTTGATGATCAAGCCATAAACAAGGCAAGCCTGACCCCAAGGACCCCTCAGATGGAAGCTCGAGTTACAAGGTCCAAACAACAACCTATGACAAGCCAAGATCAAGCCAGGACAAACCACACCAATGAGGAAGATAGTCCAGGGCTCATCAACCCATGCCAAGCCCCAACACAACCCACATTACCCACACAAGACAGAAACAAAACCATTCAAGCCCAGACAGACCAATCAACAAACCCTGCAGCTAGGAGGTACACCAGGGCATCCCAACCACCCCCACCATGGCCTACCATCAAGCCAACCCTCTAAGCTACAAGTTTGCCCAGGACAAACCCTTTTGAAGTCTAGCAAAAACTCATGAAACAGACATCCCAAGCTAGAGTCCAGTGAGCAGCATAGCAGAGGCAGTACATGTTCAGATGAGGCTTTCTTTTGCCTAAGTCAACTTGTCTTCATCCAAGGCAGGTTTATCTAAGTCCTAATAAGAGTGGAGAGTCCCAAGGAGCAAGAAAACACCCATAGCAAAGCATCAAGACAACAAGAACAACAAAGTTCTTTTTCAGGAAAAATACAAAAACTGCTTTATTGCTTTTTGCATCAGTCTGTTTGTGTCTTTTGTGTCTGTACTAGCTAGTTGTTAAACTCGTCCTCTTGTGACGTTATTAAATAGTGTCATTAGAAGTAGTTTAGATCCTAAGCTGGCCCTTGGATGATCCATACATCCAATGGTTCACAAGATACCAGCCTCTCTATATAAGGAGGTCTTGTATGTTGTTGTAAGGCAGACTTTTATGAATGAATTAACTTTGAGAAATCCCTCAAATCTATCAAACTTGTGCTGAGAGCTGTAGTTTGAAACAAGCCTGATACATCTTCAAGGTGTTTGATCAGTGCCTTGTCTTGTGAGTCAAGTTATACCTGTGCTTTGCTGTGGTTAACTTGCTTGCTGTTGAGTCTAGTCTAGGGTGTTTGTGCTTTGCTGTAACACTTGAAAACTATCTCTAAAATCAGTCTTTGAGTCCTTTCTCTTGTGCCTTGCTGTAGAGGAGTGTCTGTTAGTCATATCCCTTGAGTTTCCAGCTAAACAACTCACCCTCTCTAAAATAACCTCCATTTGTTACTTGACTTTGTTCTTAGTTTGAGTCAATATAATCAAGCTTCCTTAAAACTTGTAAACCTTAGTAGTTTACACTCCAAATTGGTATCAGAGCTTTGGTTGAGAGTCTTAGTGAGTTCATTTTCCCTAACTACATTTAAAAACACAAAAATAGCCCAATGAGTGAAGAGAGACTAGCAGGAGTAGAAGCAAAGATGGAGGACCTGGCTGGGATTGTAACCACCCTAAACAGAGCCTTGGATAAGGTAATAGGCAACAAGTTGTTTGCTGGAGGAAGAGGCAGAGGACGTGGAAGAGGCCAAGGAGGAGGCAGAGGAAGGCCACCTGATGATGAAGAGTATCCAGACTCAGATAACTCAACAAGGAGCAGAGCTTCCATCCACAGGCACATAGACAAGCATTCGTAAGGTAGATCTCCCTGAGTTTCTCCCGGTAGTTTTAATCTTGATGATTGTTTAGATAGAATGGTTAAAGGAAGTAGAAAGGATTTTGAGTAAAAGGATAGACTGATTCGAAGTCTTTTAAAGTCGCCATCCTTAAACTGCAAAGGGTATGCTTCCTTTGGGATGAAACCATGAAGGGTTAAGGCTAGGGAAGGGGACAAGCAAACCTCCAGTCTTCTCGGACTAACTGAAAAAGAAAAACTTCCTAGACACAGTTGTGCCAAGGATTTACACCCGAGGATCCTGTTATCAAATTGTCTAAGTTGAAACAAGGAGACAAACCTGTTGAATCTTATCTGAAAGAGTTTGAACAACTCACCTTGCAGTGTGATATAAATGAGAAACCTGAGCAAAGGATTGCTAGGTACTTAGAGGGTCTAGATAAGAACATTGCTAACAAGTTTAGGATGCAACCTCTGTGGTCATTTGATGATGTTGTCAACTTATCTATGAGAATTGAAAAGATAAGGAAGACTAAGCCTGTTACACCAAAACCTGTTAGGCCTTTTCAAAGCAGACCTTATAGTGGGTTGAGAACCATGGATACCCCTAAGACAGCACCCCCACCTACCTTAGACAAGGGAAAGGGCATCATGGGTCAAAAGCTAAGCACCTCATTGACTGAGAACAGAATTAGGTGCTTCCAATGTCAAGGCTATGGACATTTCAGGAAGGATTGCCCTTCTAAGAAGACCATAACTATAATGGAGGTTGAGACTTGGGAGAAATAAGGTCTAGTTGAGTATGAGAGGGATGAGCCTGAGGTTGAAGAAGTGGTGAGTGAGGAAGAAGAGTCTAGTCAGGAGGCAATAGTGGCACTCCCTGACACAGGCCACAGCTGGGTCCTATGGAGAGTAATGCATTCACAACAGATACCTTTGGAGGAGGATCAAAGGTCCCTCATTTTCAGGAGCAGATGTACCATATAAGGGAGGGTTTGTAACCTTATTATAGATGGAGGTAGTTGTACCAATGTGGCCTCTGTTACTATGGTTGATAAGCTGAAGTTGAGCACTCAAGATCACCCTCACCCCTATAAGTTGAGATGGATGAGTAAGGGAGCAGAGGTTAAGGTGGATAAGCAATGCATAGTCCCTTTCTCCATTGGAAGTGTGTACAAGGATGAAGTATTGTGTGATGTGGTTCCAATGGATGCCTGTCACTTGTTATTAGGAAGGCCATGGGAGTTTGATAAAAACTCCATACACCAAGGAAGAAGCAACACCTATTCCTTCAAGCATGGGAGCAGGAAGGTGACATTAGCCCCCTTGCCACCACATCAGAAGAGCTATGGGAGTCCTAGTATGGCTGAAGATTTTAGTAGAGTCTTGTTTCTATCTGAATCAGCAATGGTCAAAGAATGTACCAAAGAGCAACCTATATTGATGCTGCTATCAAAGGAAGTTCAGGAAGGGGAATCTAAGGTAATCCCTGCAGAAGTTAAGCCCCTCATTGATCAGTTCAAGGAAGTGTTCCCAGAGGAACTTTCTGATGGCTTACCCCCTTTAAGAGGAATTGAACACCAGATAGACCTTGTGCCAGGGTCTGTACTACCTAATAGACCAGCCTATAGATGTGATCCTAAGGCTACACAAGAGCTGCAGAAGCAAGTTGGAGAGTTGATGAGTAAAGGGTTTGTAAGAGAGTCATTAAGCCCTTGTGCTGTGCCTGCATTGTTGGTTCCTAAGAAGGATGGGACTTGGAGGATGTGCATAGATAGCAGGGCTATCAATAACATCACAGTCAAGTACAGGTTCCCTATACCTAGACTTGATGACATGTTGGATGAGCTGAGTGGTTCAAGGGTCTTTTCTAAGATTGATTTGAGGCAAGGTTACCATCAATTGAGGATCAGGGAAGGAGATGAGTGGAAGACAGCCTTCAAAACAAAGCATGGCCTTTATGAGTGGCTTGTCATGCCCTTTGGCCTGTCAAATGCCCAAGTACCTTCATGAGATGATGACAGAAGTGCTTAGGCCTTGCCTAGGGAGATTTGTGGTGGTATACTTTGATGATATTCTCATCTACAGCAAGAGCAAGAATGATCATTTGAGGCATCTTGAGGCTGTGTTTGAGATACTTAAGGGGAGTAAACTCTTTAGGAAGCTTGAGAAATGCACCTTTATGACTGAAGAAGTCAAGTTTCTAGGATATGTGGTGTCTGGTAGAGGCATTTCAGTGGATCAAGACAAGATCAGTGCAGTTCAGTCTTGGCCTGTTCCTAGGAATATTACAGAAGTAAGAGGATTTCATGGCTTAGCATCCTTCTACAGAAGATTCATTAAGAATTTCAGCACCATTGCAGCACCCCTCACTGAATGCATAAAGAAGGGAGAGTTCACTTGGACTGAGAATGCTTTGCAGGCTTTCAAACACATGAAGAAACTCTTGTGCAGTGCACCTATCCTCAGGTTGCCAGACTTTAACAGCCTATTTGAGGTTGAATGTGATGCAAGTGGAGTAGGAATTGGAGCTGTCCTTATCCAAGAGAAGAAACCTGTAGCTTATTTCAGTGAGAAGCTAAGTGGAGCTAAGCTGAGCTATTCTACATATGACAAAGATTTCTATGCTCTTGTCAGAGCTCTGAGGCATTGGAGTCATTACTTGAAGCCCAAGCCTTTTGTCTTACACTCTGATCATGAGGCATTGAAGTACATAGGAGGGCAGCATAAGCTCAGTCATAGGCATGCTAAGTGGGTGGAGTTCCTCCAGTCATTCACCTTTTCTAGCAAATACAAAGAGGGCAAACAAAATGTGGTGGCTGATGCATTGTCTAGGAGGTACACTCTGTTATCAACCATGGAGCAAAGGGTTCTTGGCTTTGAGTTCATGAAGGACATGTATCAAGAAGATCCAGACTTTGCAGAATATTGGTTAGCACAGAAAGAGGGTACAAAGACCATTGATTCACCCTACACTCTACAAAATGGATTCCTGTTCAAGGGAAACAAGCTCTGTGTTCCAGAGGGTCTTATAGGAGTCTATTGATCAAGGAAGTGCATGGAAGTGGCCTTGGAGGACACTTTGGGGTTCAGAAAACTGTGGACATACTGCAGGATCAATTCTACTGGCCTAAGATGATGGGAGAGGTCTAAATAGTGCTCAGAAGGTGTGGAGTTTGTCAAAAGGCCAAGAGTTCATTTCAAGCAGGGCCTTACACCCCCCCTACCTGTCCCATGTAGGCCTTGGGAAGATGTAAGCATGGATTTCATAGTAGCATTGCCTAGGACAACAAGAGGGAAAGATTCTATCATGGTGGTTGTGGATAGGTTCAGCAAGATGACACATTTCATTGCTTGTAAGAAAACTGAGGATGCTGTGAGTGTAGCAGAGTTATACCTTGATGAGGTGGTGAGGTTACATGGAGTTCCAAGAACTATTGTATCTGACAGAGACACAAAGTTTATGAGTCATTTCTGGAGAACATTATGGAAGCTGCTTAACACTAGGTTGTTGTTTAGTACCTCCCATCATCCTCAAACAGATGGACAAACTGAGGTGACCAACAAGACCTTGGGAAGGATCTTGACGTGTATAGTCATCAAATCCCTCAAGGATTGGGACTTAAAGCTAGCTCAAGCAGAGTTCTCTTTCAATAGAGCTCTATCAACAGCCACAAGCCACTCCCCCTTTGAAGTGGTCTATGGTACTAACCCCTTAATGCCTTTGAATTTGTCTAATGTGTGCAGGTCAGAGATCCACTATGATGCCAAGAAAAGGGTGGAACAAATGCTAAAACTCCATGAATCAGTCAGAAAACAAATTGAGAAAACTAATGATCTATACAAGAAGAATGCCAAGGTTCCTAAGACCAAGAAAGACTTTGCACCAGGAGACTTAGTGTGGATCAACTTAAGGAAAGAAAGGCTCCCTTCCAAGAGAAAGAATAAGCTAGAGCCAAGAGCATATGGTCCTTTTCAAGTCATAGAGAAGATAGGTCCTAATGCCTACAGAATTGATCTACCAAGAGAGTATGCAGTTCATGGAACATTCAATGTTGGGGATCTTAGTCCCTTCTATGAAGACTCTGAGGGAGAGGAAGACACAGGCTTGAGGTCAAGCCCTTTTCAACCTGGGGAGGCTGCAGCAGGAGCTCACCCAAGGGGCCTTGATGATCAAGCCACAAACAAGATAAGCCTGACCCCAAGATCCCCTCAGATAGAAGCTCGAGTTACAAGGTCCAAACAACAAGCCATGACTAGCCAAGATCAAGCCAGGACAAGCCACAACAGTGAGGAAGACAGTCCAGGGCTCAACAAACCATGCCAAGCCCCAACTCAGTCCACATTTCCCACACAAGACAGAAACAATGCCATTCAGAACCAGACAGACCCATCAGCAAACCCTGCACCAAGGAGGTACACCAGAGCATATAAAACACCCCCACCATGGCCCACCATCAAGCCAACCCCTCAAGCTACAAGTTTGTCCAAGATAACCCCACTTAAAGTCTAGCAAAAACACAAGTAACAAGCACCCCAAGCTAGAGTCCAGTAAACATTAAAACAGAGAAGGTACTAGTCAGATTGTGGCTTCCTTTTGCTTAAGTCAACTTGTCCTCGTCCAAGGCAGGTCTTATCTAAGTTCTAATAGAAGTAGAGAGTCCCAAGGAGCAGCAACACATCTAGGCAAAGCAACAAGATAACAAGAACAACAGATTTCCGTTTCAGGAAAACTCCAAAACTGCTTTATTTGCTTTTTGTTCAGTCTGTTCTTTGTGTCTTGTGTCTGTACTTTATAGTTGTTGAGCTCGTCCTCTTGTAAGGCCCTTAATTAGTGTCAGTTGTAGTAGTTTAGATCCTAAGCTGGCCCTTGGATGACCTATACATCCAATGGTTCACAAGATATCAGCCTCCCTATATAAGGAGGTCTTGTATGTTGTTTTAGTCAGACTTTATGAATGAATTAAAAACTTTGAGAAATCCCTCAAATATTTCAAACTTGTGCTAAGAGCTGTAGTTTGAGTCAAGCCTGATACATCTACAAGGTGTTTGATCAGTGTCTTGCTTTGTGAGTCAAGTTATATCTGTGCCTTGCTGTGGTTAACTTGCTTGCTGTTTGAGTCTAGTCTAGGGTGTTTGTGCTTTGCTGTAACACTTTAAACCTGTCTCAAAACTAGTCTTTGAGTCCCTTCTCTTGTGCCTTGCTGTAGGGGAGTTTCTCTAAGTCATATCCCCTTGAACTTTAGTTAATATAAACCATTCCCTCTAAAACAGCCTCCATTTCTACTAGAGTTGTTTTCAGTTTAAGTGAACCTAGTCAAGCATTCATCAAAACTTGTAAACCTTAGTAGTTTACACTCCACATATAATGTGTCTTTAAAGCAAAATTTTAAACTAAGAGCTTCATTGTTGTGGACCATTAATGATTTTCCCGCCTACGGTATGCTATCTGGATGGTCTACCGCGGGAAAAAAAGGCATGTCCTTGTTGCATGTACCAAGGCAAAGCATTTTCGCTACCTTGTTCCAAAAAAGTGAGTTGGCTTGATTGTCATAGACAATTCTTACCGGAGGGGCATGCCTTTAGAAGCAACAAAAAAGCTTTCAGAAAAGGTAAAGTGGAGCGGAATCATGCTTTAGATCGACTTCCGGGGGATAAGGTGTGGGATATGGTTTGTGATTTATCACGTACTATTGATTGTACTAAAGCAGAGACAGATGAGCTGAAAAATAAGAAAATTGGTTGGTTTAAAAGAAGCATTTTTTGGGATCTTTCTTATTGGAAGACGATGTTAATTAGGCACAATTTGGATGTAATGCATATAGAAAAGAATTTCTTTGAGCAACTGATTCACACGATTATGGATGTAAAGGGAAAGACTTGTGATACTGTTAAATCACGAGAAGATTTGAAGACAAGTTGTCATCGTCCCAAACTTCACATTCGTAGCGATGAGTCTAAGCCTATAATCTATTTTTACACTTGACAAAGCTCAAAGGAAGGTATTATGTGAGTGGTTAAGAAAGTTAAAATTTCCTGACGGATATGTATCCGATTTTAGTCGATGTGTTGATATGAAGGAGCCAAAAGCTTTTAGCGACTGTTTTCAGTCGCCAAACCCCCTGTATTTTTACAAATTAAACTTGATTTGGCGACTGATATCAGTTGTCAAATTGGCGACTGAAATGTGTAGTGGTCGCCAAATTGGCGACTGAAGGAGACTCATATCAGTCGCCAATTTGGCGACTACATCACCATTCAGCCGCCAATTTGGGCGACTGATTTCAGTCGCCATTTTGGTTATTTGGCGACGCTTTTGTCAGTCGCCAAATTTGGCGACCGAAATTAGTCGCCCGAATTTTATTTGGCGACTAAGGCCTGCGACTGGGTCTTGGCGACTGATTTCAGTCGCCAAATTCACTTTGGCGACTAAAATCAGTCGTCAACATCGGTCGCCTGAATGTTGTTTTCTTGTAGTGAAAGTCGAATCACTAAATGAAACAACGTAAATAATCGATTTCAAAAATAAGCACGAGATGTTTTAAAATTATAATATCCTAAATATGTTAATTGATACGATTAGTTAAGACGTAATAGTTTCATTTAATAATAGAATAACTGTTCCGATTAGGATGTTTTATTTTAACCCACATATAAGTAATTATGTAACAGTTCGTAAATATATTATTAAAAACCATATGACAATTGACATATTTTTATTTTCAGTTAGTTTTGCTTTAGACGAAGGTATACGTCTTGAATTTAAAACGGGTTAAATACCATTTTACATGTACATATAGGATAAATATTTTTTTTTCTCTTATTCATTCTGCTTTTGTCTTATTTATCTCACATGGGTTCATTTGACCATCTTAAAATTAAAACGGATATACCCATCTAAAATGAGAATTTGCCTTTTATTTTATAGATAGATAGAAGCGTGAGTAGCAACCTGTGAACTCGTATAATATTGGCTTGGGCCATAGTAGGGCGTCCAAGACAATGTGAAAAGATTCATTTTGCAGTCCAAAATATAACTATAAGAGTATAAGATGATATGGTAAGTGGTAGCTAAAAACAATTTAAAACCCCAACACATACCTCCAGAAGACTGAACCCTACGTCGCCTCAAATTACCACCTTCCTCATAATCAGTCCATCATCTGCGTCAAGCGGTCAAGCCTTCATTTTTGTTTTTTCTAAAAACTGAAATGAGGAAATATCCAAATTACGATTGAAAACTCCACAAATATTTCTCCCTGCACTACCACAAATTACTACCATCTCATCTTTCTCACATTTCAATTTCGTCTCATTTATGTCACTCCAGTCTCTAAGGTTGGCTTTACATAAAGTTTAAATTTTTTTGGTAGAATATTGTTGTTTATTATTGATCATAAGAATTCTCACCATTAATCACCATTTCCATATCTCCATTTCGTTATTAATCACGGTTTTTTTAGCCATTTTTATTGTCATATAAATACACTTTTTTTTACAGTAGTTTTGAATCTGCAATTTTCTATTTTTTTCCATCAATAATTTCAAACCCAAAAATTTCTGGATAATTTTGTTTTTTTTTTTTTCATTTCAAGTGATTATACACTTCTAATTCTATTGAGCCTAAGTTGATGTTTTTTTTTTTTTTTTTTTCATTTGCGAATATGTAAATAAAATAAATTAGAGTTGTTAAGATTGAGGAGAGTGTAAATAAATCAGTAGTGTTAAGTGTGAGGAGAAAGGGTAATTAATGTTTTGCTATTGATGTGGGGCCCGCTTTTCCTGAATTTCTGCAGCCAATCAGAGAGTAGGAATTGTTTATGCTTTAGTATATAGTAGATGTCCTATCAAATTATTTTATAATGCCAGAACTCTAAATCGTTTTATATCTTATACAAATTTTAAGATGGTTGTGACTTGTAAGAGTGAAATCACTTTAAAGTAACTCATATACCCAATAATCAGAGCAGATCCTCTTTCCCATTTCACGGGAAAAAAAGGATTACGCATCAGATGTATTCACTCATCCCCTTTTAAATTTTGAGTTTACATGTATTTTTTTTCTGAGTATTTAAAATGGGTTTTTCTATATGGTAACCCTTAACTATTTTGGATCCCACATGATAACCTCGTGTTTCAGAAAATTGTCATGGTAACCCTGTAGTGCATTAATTATACTCAACGTGACATTTAACTTTACTTTCGTCTATTATAGGCATTAAGTCGCATATGTGATGTCTAACTTTACTGACTAGGCTATTGTGACTTCACTTTTTTCTTTTTCTTTTTTTTTAAAATATTTTATACCTTTAAATTTCATCTCCAATTCGCCCTTAATATATTCCTCTTCTTCATTTTACATGTTGTTCCTTTTCTTCTTCACTATATTTTCTACTTCTTCCTTTGTTTTCTTCTTCTTCCTTTTTTTCACCTTCCTTCCATTGAAAATTGAAATCATTCAATAACTATGTCTTCATCCTCAAATTGGAAAAACCAATCATGTCATTTTTAATAAAAATGTAGATTCGAAGAATGATTGTAAGGAGGAAGAAGTGACAAGTGTTAATGGCGATAAAAATAGAGATAATCAAAAGTTGATGATCGATTTTGTTGAATTAACAAATATATTAAAGTTTTATGTTAAGTTTTATTCAAAAGAATGATTTATGAGGAGGAATATAGGTTAAGGGTTTAATAAACATAAAGGTTTTTTTTTTTAATTTTACATATTATATCAGTCAAAACAGTAATAAGTCAGGTCACAAGCTTAGTCATCAACATCAGACGCCACATATGCAACTTAACGTCTATAATAGACGAAAGTAGAATTAAAGGTCACGGTGAATTTAGTGAATGCACTACAGGGTTACCACGACAATTTTCTGAAATGCGAGGTTATCACGTATGATCTGAAATAGTTAAGGGTTACCATATAGAAAAATCCATTTAAAATTTATAAGTTATATAATAATTTTTTGATGGAAGAACTCAAGATTAATTAAATTTATTAGTATAGTTTTTGAGCAATATTGTAATGTTTAAGTGAGTAAACTAAAAAACTTTATACTCATATTATTTAAAATAAAATTCAAATTTTTTATTATAGAATTCAGAAAATACACAATCAGATGTACTACCTCTATGTACAATCTATGAACTGCATTACATATCCCATTTTGTGTCACATTGCTTCTCCTAATGACACATGGGGCACATATGGGAACATCTCTACTGACGATTCTAGAAGGACTATAATAAGGAGGACGACACATTGATGTAAGTATAAGCGGTGTGGTAAGAGTGTCGGTCTCAGGGACGGTTAGTGTCTAAAAATGATCTAATAGTCTACTAAGTCTCTTGCAAAGTCACAAAAATAATTTGGGTTTGGATTTGTTGGCTAAACTAAATAACAACAATTAAAGACAAATAAAAATAACAAATAGAGCCTAAAACAAGAAAGATTGGATTTTTATCAAATAAGAGAGAAAACTAGGGTGAGGGGGTTCATATGGGTGGTATAGTCGGGTGAAAAAGTCGGGTTTAATAGTTTAAGTGTCGTCTAGTCTAGTAAAGTGAATTGAGGCTTTCGGTCTTACAATTCCTCCTCCAACCGACTCTAACTAGCTATCGCGTCACTAGATACGGTTTGCCAAACTAGCGGTTCTACGAAAAACCACGACTTTCGATCTTATGGTATTCGAAACAAGCAAGAGAATCATGCAAACTCAAGTAGACATTTCATCAAACATGTTATATGTATAGCATGGAGACAAGACAATAATTAACTATTAACCCCAACAAAAACACATTAACTCATACTAGAACCCATAATCCCCCACATAACCCTAGCAAGATTACTACTCACTCATATTAAAAGGAAATTCAATATTAACTAAGGATTGCAAAAGGGAATCAACAACAATGAACATCTTCTAATTGACAATGAATATATAACAAGAATTGAAACGAAAATTTAATTCAAGGCAAGATTAAGTAAAGAAATTATACCAACTTAGAAAAAGGTGAGAACTTTGATATAATAACCAAGATTTTGTCACAAATCTTTGAATACAAACCAAGTTCCAACACTAAACCAAGTCTCAATTGCTAATAAACCAACTAATAAGCTTAATTATGGAAGATTAATAGAAGATTAAGTACTAATTCTATGAGAGTTTTAGATCTAGGGTTTTGTGCTCTCTAATTACACAAGAGAGCCTATTTATAGGTTTACAAAATGGAGAAAAGATGCGCTTTGAAAGACTTCATAGGCTGACAAGGTCACGACCGTGAAAGGTGTTTCACGGTCGTGAAAGCTATCTCACGACCGTGAAACTGCAAGTCACGGTCGTGAGATATGTGCACCTAATGTGGCAGAGGCAGGCCTTCTTTCACGATCAAGTCACGACCGTGACTTCACTTCACTTTCACGACCGTGACTTGAGTTTCACGGCCGTGAGCTGAATTGCTCGAAAATCCACCTTCTTGGAAAGGCATCTCACCACCGTGAGATACCTTTCACGCCCGTGAAATGCTTCTTTTCCTTCTTCCTTTGCTTGACTTTGTTGCTTCCTTCCCGGTTTCGCTTGCCTTGACTCGGGAGGGCTTTGGCGCATCGAGTAGGGCCTCCCAAGGGTATGTGGGGCCCCCAAGGTATGCCGTGGGTCCTCCGAGTGATCCACCTTCTTCTTTGTCGATCAAAATTATGTAGAAGTCGCCTAAAGTGGTGGTTTACCTACAAGAACACGATAAAAGCGAGAAATGAGCTAGAAGAAGGTAAAACACGTAGAAACGCTCTTAGGGAGCGTTAAAGGCAAGAAAAACGAGACAAAAAGGGGTGAAAAAGTAGGGTGAAATGACACTATATCAAATCTCCCCAAAACAAACCCTTACTCGTCCCGAGTAAGGATGAACAATAGTCAAGACCCTTATTTAACTACGCTAAACCTAACTGATACAAGGCAATTAAAGAGCCTTGCTCCGTCCCTTCAACTTGCAACACGGTATCCATGAGGTAGGATACCTTCTTGCAAGGCAAGTGGGGTCTTGCCAAAACTTCGATGCATTCTAGGCAATAAAGCACACAAAACATATGAGAATGCATCTACAAAAGCAAGTGGCAACATGCCTCATCCATGTGCCGGGATTCATCTAAAATGGAAAAATTTCAAGCATGCAAATCCCTATGTATTTAATAGTTTTACAAAGAAGTAGGCCTAGAAAGATAGAAATGAATCACCTCTTTATTGTGTAAAATTAGTATATTCGTTCACGTTCACTAGAAAGCTTTGTCAAGGGTGATAAAGCGAGATGGAAGATGAGGGCCCCATGGTGTTAGAAGACACTGTAGGATCGGAATTCCGCCTCTCACCTAAGTGAAATGAAGGGTCGTCCCTTCTTAGCCATGTAACGTAAGAGTAATCATCAAAAAGGTAAGGAAACGAGATGTTTGAGTTCTTATTTGATTTCTTTTTCTTTTTGGAGTTTTTTTTCCTTTTTTTTTATTTCTAGCTTGACTTGAGTGCCTTTTGAGAGCAAGGTAGCCTAGCGAAAGGTGTGCGGCGGAGAGCAACAATAGGCAAATCCTCGCCGTAGCGACATCGAGAGCGACCCCATATGTAGTGAGGGTACTCTAGAAGAACCTAGAAGTCTCCATATGCACTCCCTAAGCTAGGACTAAGGCAAAGATATGCAAAATTTCAAGCTTTTCTTTTCAATTGTGTTTGAACTCAATTTTTTGACTTGTGATGGAAAAATTTCCTTCTTGTCAAATGTAGTGAAATGTGATGGTTGGACAATTACATGGCCTCGAGAGTCACCTAGGAAAGCGTTCACCAAGGAATTTTCACACCATGGGGATGGTCGAGATGGTAAATGCAAGCCCTTGACTAGGCTCTAGGAAACGGTGCGAAAATTATATTAAAATTAACACATTAAAGGGTGTTTCAAAATCTATTTTAATAGGTAAAGTGCTAAGCAAAAAAAGTTTCTACAAGGGCCTATCCAAGCTTGTTCAATTTCCAAATTAGGCATTTTAAAAAGTTCTCCTAAATGCAACTATATGCCATGATCTAGAATTAAGCAACATATATACAAACTAATGCAAATGCTCTAGTGAACTAAGTGACAAGTAATCTAATGAAACCCCCTAACAGCACATAAGTCACACAACCACCAATTCATCAAAATCTACATCGCAATCATCAACAATTCCTCCAAACTCATCATGTGATAAGAAGTAAAGAAAGAAAGAAGGGGAAGGAATAAGAACGATCATACCATGACGGTCTTCTTAATCTCTTCCATAAGTCTCTTAAGCGATATGTAGCGGACCTATGTATGGAGGTTAGAAGAAAAAACAATGCAAATATATACAAACTAAGATATAAACAAGCTAATTTTTAGGATTTTTCAAACTTTTTCGATTTTTTTGGATTTTTGAATGATTTTAAATGCAAAATAAAACATGTTTTTGGAATTTTTCAAATTATCAAAATAATTACCAATCCCCCACATAGGAACATACATTGTCTCTAATGTATGAAATGGGATAATCAAAAGTAAAGAAATGCATGTTTTTGGTGTTTTTAACTGTTTTTCGAAAAAGGAAAGAGCATGTTTTTGTGATTTTTAAATGTTTTGAAAACTAAAAACTTGTTTTTGGGTTTTTGATTTTTGATGAATATTCACAATAAAAACAATATATACAAGAGGGTTAGTTATGCAAATGAACTAATTCTATATGAAATGCATGAACTAATGAATATTCCTACAACTAAATGCAAAGTGATATAATACAAAGTGCATGATTTAATTGAATAAAAACTAAACTATATGCTAATCTAGAGTCTCGTTGTGGTGATAATGTGCAAAAATGCAATGCCCCACATGGGGGTACCTACCACAAGAAAGTCTAGATAAAAAAGAAAACAAGGTGTGCCATATCGGAGTCTCGTCGCGGCGGTAATGTGCATAAATGCAATTGCCCTCATGGGGGTACCTACCACGGGAAAGTCCAAAAATGGCACCTAAAAGTGCAACTACGTGATGCATGAGAATTACAATGAATGTGGTTTGTTAATTTGGATTTTCCATAAAGGAGCAAAAGATTGGTGTTGATGATGGTTTCGTCGTCAAAACAAACATCAAAAATAACCCAAAATAAGTAGTATAAAGGGGTCGAATCCACGAGGATGGAGGGGGTCAACTACTAGTTCGATCGCGTCCTATTCTAGCCTAATAAATGTTGGATTGGAAAGTTAACTAAAAACTAGGAAAAGCAAGTAATCGCTAAGTAATAAAGATGAAAACAATTAAGGGAAAGACTAAGGTGAAGGGTTCACCTTAGAGGGATTAATGGGCTAGTCGGGTAATTAGCAAATGGGTAACAAATTCGAGTAAAATCAATTGCTAATGTCTCAACAATCGATAATCATCAACAAAGCCATCGCATTTGTCTCAAATCACCCATATAAACACTTAGTCTAATCATTTCGACCACCGTCGCTTAAGAAATAATCAAACCATGCTTGATAAAATGGGCAACTTTCGTTTACACATTTCATCAAACACTTAGTGTTCATATGAGCAATACCCAAATTATTTACCACAAACTTACTAATTAACCAACCTAATACATCACATAATCCTCCCTTAGGCTCCCCCTAAACCCTAGAGGAGAACTACTCACACATACTAAGGGGAATCAAACAACTAAAGGCAAGAAGTAGTTCAATGAACATCATGTTATGAGATGAACAATTAAAACAATCAAATGATAAACAATAAACTAGAAATGGAAATAAATTGCATAAACAACAAAAAGATGAGAAATTTAATACCAACAAGCTTGTATTAATGAAGAGGGAGAATGTCTTCACCCTTAAATCCTCAATACAAACCCAAAACTGAAATGAAAGACTAGATCTAACAACTTGAAATGAGAAACTAAGCTTGATTAGGGAAGGATTAGGAGAGTAATTAGGGACTAATTTAGGTTACAAATTATCTAGGGTTTTGTGCTAAGAGGAATGTAAAAAGCTGCTTACAAAATAATAGGGGGAGGGTATATATAGGTATCTCGAAATTAAGGAAGAAATTAGAAGAGAAGGCGGATTTTGCGATGTTGCGTTCCTGGCCGGTCGACCGGCCGCCGGCCCTCTGACCGGCCCGGAGCACATCAGTAACTTCAGTTTCTTCGTCTTCAAAACCTTCAAAATTCTTCTAAGTATGGAGAATGGGGGTCCTGGCCGGTCGACCGGCCGCCGGTCCCCCACCGGCCTGGAGCACGAATCACGCTCCAAGTACCTACTGTTGTTGCACAGGCCGGGTAAGCGACCGGCCGATGGTCGACCGGCCGGCACTACCTGAGCCTTTTGTTCACCTTCTCATTTTCTTTCAATTGTGAGGTTGCAGTCTAGGCCGGGTGGCCGGCCGCCGGTCAGTTGACCGGCCTGCACCACCTGACCTTCCTCATTTCATTCTTCTTCTTCTCATCTTCGAATCCCGACTCATGCAAGATCGTAATGCTCCGATTTCTTCATTTCCACCTTAATTCCTACAAATTAAGATCGATATTCATAGCACGGGAAATCGGGAAGCGAAATGCAATCAAGGGCACGCAAATCCGTGTAAACGGACCAAAATGGGGACGAAAATAAGAGGAAAAATGTGACAAAATAAATGCTTATCAAAATTCCCCACACTTAAGACTTACTCGTCCTCGAGTAAGTAAACAAAATTCGAGACCCATAAGTACCCTTATTCAACACTACACTAATACTAAGGCTACAACCTAAACTACTAATAATATCCGAAGGTAGGCAATTAACGGGCCTCCTCCGTCCCTTCAACTCACAACGAGATACTCATGAGGTAGAGTACCTTTTTGCAAGGCAAGTAGGGGCTTGCTCAAAATCGCGACGCATCCAAATGAAAAACACGTAAGAACACGACAAAGATGCATCTAACAAAAGAAAAATCACATGCCTCATCCATGTGACGGAGATATCTAAAAGGAAAATCGTTTAAATAATGCATGATCCTTATAAGCCACTAATATCATAAAGCATGGAAAAATATTCGCCTCCTAGCGGTGCAAGTCTAATGAAAATTTCGAACCCCGTCTACTATTTGCTTGGCCAAAAGCGATAAAATGGAAGATGGAAATGAAATCCTCGTGACGTTATTAAGCACAATAGCATATGGAATTCCCGTTTCTCAAATAAATGAGACACAAGGGTCGTCCCGTCTCACTATGCAACTTCAAAGGCAAATGATTCAAGAAGGATAAAAGGAAAATGAGATTTGAGTCTAAGTGCTTGCAAAACTTTTCATTTCACACTTTGCTTTCTTTTTCTTTTTCTTTCTTTTTGATTTGCATTTTGGTTTGCAATTTTTGGCATGAAAGCACACGGTTTCCGTCAAGGACATGCGGTCTGAACCAACAATAGGGGTATCCCCACCGTAGTGGCATCGAAAGGGGGCCTAGATATGGGCCCACTAGAATCCCTAGAAGTTCCGTTTTGCACTTCCTCGACGAAAACAAGAAAAGATGATAATTGACTCAATATTTTCAGCTTGTTTGATTTGTTTTCTTTTTTTATCAAAAGTGGAAGAACAATGAATCATGGTTGGTTGCATAGCAAGAACGGTCACCTAAGAATCCTTTCTACCATCGGAATATTCACATCAATCGAGGTTGTCGAGGTGGAATAAGCGCAAACTCGTGACTCGGCATTAGTAGACAGGTCAAAACTCACTAGATATGCACAACCCAGGGCGTCTAAAATTCCACGATTAAGATGAACACTTTATGAATAAAAAAGTAGCAAAAAGGGACTATGCACATTCAACAAGTTTTCCAAAAAGACAATTATTAAAACATGTTTCTAAATGCAACTATATGCCATGATGCAATCTAGCATATATACAACTTAAATGCACATGCTCTAACCGACTATATGACACATAAGCTAATGCTATCTCCTAACAGCACACAAGTGGCACACACGCCAATCAATAAAATTCACACCATCGTCATCAACACATCTCATCCTCAAGTAAGAAGAAAAGGAGATAAGGGAGAAGAGAAATAGGAAAGGTCTCACCAAAGCGTCTTCATTTTCCCTTTTTCGTGCCTCTTAAGATGTGGGGCGCACCTATGGATGGAGATAAAAAGAAACACACGGCAATATATGCAAAATAAACTATATACAAACTAATCTAAACATATATTTTTTGGAAAATTTTCAAATTTTTCGATTTTTAGGCATTTTTCAACTTTTTTCAAAAATCAACGATATATACAAAAGAAATAAAATCCTCCCCACACTTAAGTCTTACTCGTCCCCGAGTAAGTGACTCAAATATGAAAGGAGAGAAAAAGGAAAAGGAAAAACAAAACGAATTTTTTTGGGTTTTTCAAATTTTTTGGGAATTCCCTCCCCACACTTAGCATTTACATGGTGTGAGGGGTGAATTCAAAGCAAATAACATGTTTTTGGGTTTTTAAATATTTTGAAAAATAAAAACTTGTTTTTGGGGTTTTTGATTTTTGAAGAGTAATCACAATATGAACAATATATACAAGAGGGTTAGCTCTAAGTAAATGCATGAACTAAATAAAATTCCTAAAACTAAATGCAAAATGATATAATACAAAGGCATGATCTAAGTAAATGCAAACTACACTATATGCTAATCTAGAGTCTCGTTGTGGTGGTAAGGTGCATAAATGCAAGCCCCTCATGGGGGTACCTCCCACAAGAAAGTCTAGTGTGCCATATCGGAGTCTCGTCGTGGCGGTAAAATGCATAAATGCACGCCCCTCATGGGGGTACCAACCACGGGAAAGTCTAAAAATGACACCACACAAAATGCAACTACGCTATATGGATGCAAGGCTAATATGTGACGATATGTTACAAAATTAAATTCTAATGCAAGCCTAAATGGATGCAACTAAATGGATGACTAAGCTAAGATATAATACAACTATCTAAATGCATGCGAAAATATAAATATGATGAAGATTTGGATTAAAAGGGATCATACTCGTGGGTTTCCGGCCTCAGGAGTATCCAGTGAAATCAGAAGATGTAGTATCAAATTGGCCATGACTGGCCTCTGCAAAAGACGCATCTACATCCCTGGCTCCCGAACCAGAGCCGCCACCCTCCACAATCTCGAACCGGGGACCCATACTGTTAAACCACTCGGCATTCTGTGCCGCAATCTCTGGGTCCACCTCCTCCTCATCAACTACCGGCTGAGTAAAAACCGGTGCAGAAGAATAATAGTCATGCTGAATATTGAAATCACCGAACACCCTAGAACCCTGGTCATACCCGCCCTCTGGCCACATGAAATAGGACGGATGTGGGCCAACTGGCTCCTTATACCCCTCCCTACACCAATTATCGTAAGAAGGGTATTGGCCAAGAGCCAAGTCATAATACATCCTGTCCATCCTCTGCGACAAAAGAGCTCTATCCCGAGCTTCCTCCTCTCGCCACTTAGCTGCCGCCTCTCTTTCCCTAGCCGCCGCCTCTCTCTCCGTAGCTGCTGCCTCGGAGGCCAAAGTCATATCGGCCATGAACTGGATCAAGGAAGGATCCAAAGGTGGGTAACTGGGAGTGGTGGAAGTGGATGCGTCGGGTTGGGATGAATTGGGCCAAGGACGCCACTGCTGCTGATGATAAAAGGGGTTCATATAAGGCAAGGTGGTGGAAGTGGGGCCCTGCTCCTCTCTCCTATATGTAGTGACGGGGGCAGTGGGATCTCGCCTAAATGCGGTAATAGGAGCTAAAGGATCTTCCGGGTTATCCTCAGGTGGTGGTGGAGGGTTCTCCTCCTCAAGGGGAAGGAGATAGTGCGCACTATCAGGAACTACTTTCATAGCCGCACTATTCGGGAGGGGAATAGAATTGACCCCTCGAATCCTCCAATACGTCTTCCCGTCCTCAACTCTCTTCACTACCCACTCAAGCTTCTTTGAAATGTAATCCTCCGTCAACAAGGAGCATCCCCCCAAACACCTCAAATTTCGCTCATCTAGAGCATCTCTACATAGGACATGGACAATCTTGGTGACAATTCCCCCTAAATGGATTCCGGTCGGGCTAAATGGGTCATTGGAGATTTTCTGAAAGTGGATAGCGACATGGTGACCAATGTTGACTCCAAACTTATTCGGCTTTTGGAACAAATAAGCCGCCAAAATCGAGAGTTCATCGGCCCTAAAGTTGTGACACTCCTCTCTTCCAAACAACGTCCAACCCATAAACCGATGCCGAAACCTAATAGGGGCATTGTGGCAAGCATTTGCCGGCCTCTTAGTTCCCTTCGCAAATTCCATTCCCGAGATAGCAGTCCAAACATCATTCACATTAAAGTTTTCGGGGACTTTGTATGACTTATGAAATTTGACCCCTAAAACCTTACAAAATTTCTCAAGGGAAAGGTTAAATGCAGTATTAAGAAGGCGAAAAGAAACAATTTTGACCATACCCGTATTCCTATCCTTCTCATGACTAAAGGAACTTAAAAACTCCCATGTAAGACGGGGGTAAGTACGGAAGTGCTGACCGTAGAGTTCCCCCATCCCCAAACCTTTGAAAAGCTCAAGAGTGACCGTATCAAGGACGAGGTTTCGCATAGTATTCCGACAAATGAAACGGGAGTGGGGAAGGTTTCTGCGTTTTAAACATTGAAATTTACCTCTCGCGATTTCGCTTACGAAGACGATATCGGGAAAATCGTTATCCGGACCCATTCCCGCCGTTACTTGCTGGAGCCTAGCCTCCAACTCCGCCTCAAGCTGAGCCCTTGTTCTTTTCCTTGGTGGTTGTTGAGCCATGGTGATTTTTTTGTTGAATTAGTCAATCGAAATTTGGGGAAAATTGGAAAAAATGAGGTTTTTGAAGTGGGGGATGATTTTATTTGAGGTAGTGGGTTAATTTTTGGGTTTGTTGTTGTAGTGATGGAGTATTGTGGTGATTTAATGGAGTTTTTGTGGAGTTATTGTGGGGATTTGATGGAAGAAGGAGAAAGAATGGAGAAGAAAACAAGAAGAATGAAAAAGAAATGTGGCTCACGAGTGATTTAAGCTTACGGGTTGGGTTCTGGGCCGGTCGACCGGCCTGGAACCCAGTACAAAAATTCTGATTTTTTTGGTTTTTCGATTTTTCTCGTGTTCAGGTGCTCCTGGCCGGTCGGCACACCGGCCGCCGGTCACCCGGCCAGGAACACAGCTCAAAAATTCAAACTTCCAAGATTTCAGGTATGTGGTGCTCTGGGCCGGTTGTCAGGCCGGCCGCCGGTCGACCGGCCTAGAACACACGTCAAAATTTTCCAAAAACTCGCCTTCTATGATAATGAGCTCCAGGCCGGTCGGCACACCGGCTGCCGGTCACCCGGCCTGGAATACCTGCACTTCAAATTTCACATTTCAAAAATTAGCTACTGGAGTGCTCTGGGCCGGTCGGCACACCGGCTGCCGGTCGACCGGCCTGGAGCACTTCTTCTCTTCTTCACCTTCGCCTTCAAAATCACAACAAATTCCCAAAGAAACCCAAGTCACCAACAATATCTACCCAACCAACATATTCCCAAAGACACGGTTTCGATCCAAACCCGATTACAAATGTTTCAAACCTACCTAAGACTTCTTCCAAAGACGAAATACCCGAGTACACAGAACCAAATCTTCACAACTACTCCTAATATGCATGCTATATACAAAAAATTGGTGGTTGTTGAGGGACTCCACCAAACCTATCAAATCACAAGAGTTTACAAACAAGACTCCTCCTCGGGAAGTGGATCCCCAAGGAAGAGTACTTCCACCGTTCCTTTTTCATCTCCATCAAAATATCTTTTCACTCGATGCCCATTGACCTTGAAATTACCACCTTCTTCGCTCCAAAGTTCAAAAGCTCCATGTGGTGAAATGTCGATGACTTTGAAAGGACCCGACCATCTCGAGCGTAGCTTCCCCGGAAACAACTTGACCCGAGAATTATAGAGTAAGACTTGGTCACCCACTTTTACATCTTTATCAACCAATTTGGCATCATGCCATTGCTTTGTTTGCTCCTTGTAGATCTTTGAGCTCTCGTAGGCATCAAGTCTTAACTCTTCAAGTTCATTCATTTGGAGAAATCGTAGCTCTCCGGTCATATCAATATCAAAGTTCATCTCCTTTAAGGCCCACCATGCCTTGTGCTCCAACTCGATTGGCAAGTGACAAGCTTTTCCATAAACAAGCTTGTAGGGAGTTGTGCCGAGGGGAGTTTTGAAGGCGGTGCGAAGGGCCCATAGAACATCCGGAAGCTTTTGAGACCAATCCTTTCTACCTTTGCTAGTGGTCTTCTCCAAGATGGCTTTTATTTGACGGTTTGAGACCTCCACTTGCCCACTAGTTTGAGGGTGGTAGGCAAGAGCGGTCTTATGAGTGACACCATGGGAAGAAAGTAAGAACTTGAAAGTGCTCTTCCTAAAGTGCGAACCCCCGTCGCTAATCACCACCATTGGGGTCCCAAATCTCGGAAATATAGTGTTCTTGAAGAGCTTGATAACAACCTTAGCATCATTTGTTGGGGTGGCAACGGCTTCAATCCACTTGGACACATAGTCCACCGCTACAAAAATGTACTCATTCCCACAAGAGTTGGGGAATGGTCCCATGAAATCAACTCCCCAACAATCAAAAAGCTCAATCTCAAGAATGTTTTGAAGGGGCATCTCATTTCTTTGACTTATATTCCCCGTTCTTTGGCATCGATCACAAGATTTGACAAAGTAGTGGATATCCTTGAACATAGATGGCCAAAAGAAACCACCGTGTAACACCTTTGCAATGGTGCGAGATGTACCAAGGTGGCCCCCATAGGCCGAGTTGTGAATTCTATCGACTATCTCCATGCCTTCTTCTCTAGGAACACATCTTCGAAACATGCCATCACCACACTTGCGAAAAAGATGTGGGTCATTCCAAAAATAGCGTTTTGAGTCATGCTTCAACTTCCTCCTAGCTCTAGCATCCAACCCTCCCGGAATAAACCCACTCACAATCAAATTTGCCAAGTCCGCAAACCATGGTGATTTACCACCTATCATCATCAAACTATCTTCTCTCAACCACTCATTGATCGGGCCACTCTCATCCTTCAACCCATGCTCTTCGGTAGTCAATCTAGATAGGTGGTCGGCAACAACATTCTCCGACCCCGCCTTGTCTTTAATTTCCAAGTCAAACTCTTGAAGTAAAAGAACCCACCTCAAGAGCCTTGGCTTTGCATCCTTTTTCACTAACAATTGTCTCAAAGCGGAGTGATCCGAGTATACCACAACTTTAGAACCAACAAAGTATTGCCGGAATTTTTCCACGGCATGAACAATGGCTAGCATTTCCTTTTCCGTCGTAGAGTAGTTGACTTGGGCTTGATCAAGAGTTTTGCTTGTGTAGTAGATTACATGGTGCCTCTTGTCCACAACTTGGCCAAGCACCGCCCCGACCGCATAATCGGAGGCATCACACATAACTTCGAAGGGAAGGCTCCAATCCGGTGATCGGATTATGGGAGCCGTCACAAGAGCCTCCTTCAACCTACAAAAAGCACTCAAGCAAAATTCATCAAATACAAATGGTGTGTCTTTGAGAAGAAGAGAAGTTAAAGGCTTGGCGATTTTAGAAAAGTCTTTGATGAAACGTCGGTAAAAGCCCGCATGGCCTAGAAAGCTTCTCACTCCCTTCACATTTGTAGGGGGTGACAAGTTTTCTATCACCGAAACCTTAGCCATATCAACTTCTATCCCTCTCTTAGACACGATGTGACCAAGCACAACCCCCCTCCTCCACCATAAAGTGGCATTTCTCCCAATTGAGGACGAGGTTGTGCTCCTCACATCTTTGCAAAACATTCGACAAATTCAATAGCCCAAGATCAAATGAGTCTCCATGGACACTAAAGTCGTCCATGAAGACCTCCATACTCTTCTCAAGAAAATCGGCAAAAATTGCCGTCATACATCTTTGGAAAGTCCCCGGAGCATTACAAAGCCCAAAGGGCATCCTCCTATAAGCATAAACTCCTATGAGACAAGTGAATGTGGTTTTCTCTTGGTCTTCCGGGTGTATGGGGATTTGGAAAAACCCGGAATAACCATCTAGAAATGAATAGTAAGAATGCCCCGCCAACCTTTCAAGCATTTGGTCAATAAAGGGAATGGGGTAGTGGTCTTTGAGGGTGGCGGCATTTAATTTGCGATAGTCAATGCACATCCGCCACCCGGTCACGGGTCTAGAAGCTAAGAGAGTCCCATCCTCTTGTTCCACCATAGTTACCCCTCCTTTCTTGGGCACTACATGGACGGGACTCACCCAAGAGCTATCGGTTATTTGGTAAATTATCCCGGCCTCTAGCAACTTCATCACCTCATTTTTCACCACTTCCGTCATCTTAGGGTTCAACCTACGTAGCCCATCTACCTTAGGTTTGCTACCCTCCTCCAAGACAATCCTATGCATGCAAAGATTAGGACTTAAGCCCTTGATATCATCAATGCTATATCCAAGTGAACCCCTATGAGTTTTCAAGATTTTCAAAAGTTCAAGTTCTTGGCCTTCACTCAAATTAGCATTAATGATAACGGGATAAGTCTCTCCCTCACCTAAAAAAGAGTACTTAAGTGAGGGAGGTAAGGGCTTTAGTTGTACCTTTGGAGGGAGAAGGCCCTCCACCTTCTTCAAGAGTTCATCATCTACCTCATGGTCATCTCCCATCTCCTCATCATGGAGTGCCACTTGTAGAGCTTCTTCTTCACATTTTTCTTCTTCATGCACCTTCTCAACCACTTCTTCAATGACTTCCACCGAGCAAGCTTTGTGAAACATTGGTCCCTTCACTAGATGAGGAAGATTAAATTCAAGGGTTTCGTTTCCCACCCTAAAGGTTAGCCGCCCGTCCCTCACATCAATGAGGACTCCTCCGGTAGCCAAAAAGGGCCTACCAAGGATGATGGGAGTGTGGCTATCCTCCGGGATATCTAGGACAACGAAATCCGTGGGGATCAAAAATTTGCCAACTTTAACGGGTACGTCCTCAAGCACACCCAAAGGTTGCTTAACGGACCTATCCGCTAGTTGTAGAGTCATAGAAGTGTGGGTTAAACTTTCAAGTCCAATTCTTTTAGCAATAGTTAAGGGAATGACACTTACACTTGCACCATTGTCACATAATGCCCTTGAAATCATGACTCCCCCCACAACACAAGGGATAGAGAAACTTCCGGGGTCCCCAAGTTTTTTTGGCATTTTGAAAGAGTTAGGATTAATGAGGAGAGCACTACACTCCGCCTCCATAATCATAACATCTTGGGTACCCAAAGTTCTCTTATGAGTCAAGATGTCTTTTAGAAATTTTGAGTAAGTGGGCATGTTCAATATAACATCGGTGAAAGGTAAGGTCACTTCAAGTCCCTCAAGCATTTTTCTAAATTGGGTGAACTTGAAGTTTTCCTTAGTTTTCAAAGCTCTAGAGGGGTAGGGGATATCGGAAACAACAAGTGGAGAACTAAAAGATACCTTTGGAATGGGAGTTTTCTTGGTTACCTTAGCTCTTGCTATTGGTTGTACCTCTACTCCGTCATCATTGACATCCTTGTTCATCTCCTCTTCATAAGGCATAATTTCGACATACCCATCTTCTCCCTCTTTGGGTTGATCATCTTCACCCTTGCCATCATCTTTTAACTCCAAGGTAGGAGTCAAAATGGGCTCTTCGAATTCTTCTCCTTCCTCAACATGCTCATCATTTGGAATCTCATCATTCATCATATCCATGTAGGGGTTATCAAGCACTAGTCCACTTCTTAAAGTCACCGCACATGCATGGTGGCTTGATGAAGCATCCTTGGAGCTTTTCCCTTGAGCAAGTAGACCTCCCGGAGGCCTTTGAGGATTGTTCAAAGCTTGAGAAGCTAACCTAGCTTCTAATTCCCTCACCTCTTTCTTGTGAGCATTGGTGACATTTTGCAAAGCCAAATTGTTTTGGATCTCCATGTTTTTGACTAGTTGCAAAACTTCACTTATTGAAGGATCATTCTCTTGGTGGGGTTGATTTGTCAAAGGAAAGGCAAAAGCATAGTCATTCCGACTACTTGAACCTTGGTTGTTGCTTCTTTGGTTGTTAAAGTTTCCTTGTTGGTTGTTATTGAAATTTCCTTGTTGCCCCCTTGAACCTTGATTGTTGAAATTTGACCCTTGGTTGTTGTTGAAATTTGGCCCTTGGCCTTGGAAAGATTGATCGGGAACCCTTGGCTTGCTTGATTGTTTTGATTGCCTTGGTAAAAATTACCTTGGCCTTGATTGTTGAAGTTTTGGTTCCCTTGATTTTGATTCCAATTTCCTTGGCCTTGATTCCAATTACCTTGGTTTTGGAAGTTACCTTGGTTATTGTAACCTTGATCGTTGAATTGTTGATTTTGGAATTGGTTTGATCCTTGACCTTGTTGAGAGTTGTTGAATTGATTGTTATAGTTTCCTCTAGAAAATTGACCTCCTCCTCTAGGTTGGGAAAAACCCGGAGGGTTGGAAGGTTGAGTTTGTGTGTGTTGTGGGTTTAACACATTTTGGCTTTTGTAGCTCATGTTTGGGTGAAATTTCGAACTTGGATGATAGAAATTGGAATTTGGGTTGTAAGCTCCTTGACTTTGGAATTGAGACCTTGAGGGCCGTGGTTGTTGTTGATACCTTGGAAAGCATTCACATGTTGATAAGCTTCCCACCATGGGAGGTGCATAAGACCCACTAGCTTCATTCACATGATGGCCTTGACTTTGATTTTGAGCCTTTTGAAGCTTGGCAAAACCCTTAGTAAAAGTTTGTGTGAGCAAATCAATCTTGGCATTGGTATCCGCATTTGAAAAGTTCTCACTTGGGTACTTAGAACTCCTTCTCAAGCTATTTCCTCTAGAACTAGTACCATAGCTAGACTCCGATTCAACCATCTTCTTAATCAATGCCGCCCCTTGTTGGTCATTCAAATGATCAAAACTCCCCCCCGCGGAAGCATTCACCATAGCCTTGGTTTGAGGGAGGAGAGTTTGATAGAATGTTTGAGTGACATACCAATCCGCAATGCCATGATGAGGGCAACGGGCAAGTAGATCAATGAACCGATCCCATGCTTCTCCCAAGGATTCTCCATCCTCTTGTTGGAAGGTTGTAATCTCATTTCTTAGCATCGCCGTTTTGGAGGCGGGGTAGTACTTACTTAGAAACTCCTTAGCCAAGTCATCCCAAGTAGTGAAAGTGTTTGGAGGATGGTTATTCAACCACCTCTCCGCCCGGTCTTTAAGGGAAAATGGGAACAACATGAGGCAAAGGGTTTCCTCGGGCACACCATTCCTCTTCATGATTCCTACCCTACTTTTGAACTTTCTCAAGTGGGCATGAGCATCTTCATCGGGGAGGCCTCCAAAGCTATCCCGCTCAATAGAACTCATTTGAGCCGGGTGAATCTCAAAATTATTTGGGGCCAAGACACCGAAATTGATTGGAGATTGGGTATCATCGTGGTTGGGACGGTTACGGTCACGTAAAGTCGTCATTTGTGGTTGATTTTGTTGTTGAGGTATTGTGGGTGGTGTATTTGGTAATGTATTGTAGAAGGGGTTTTCGAATATGGGTTCAATGGTGTTGTTTTGTGGGTATCGATTGTTGGAGTGGATGTAGAAGCAATTGAAGTATTGGCTTGTTGATGGCTAACTCTTCTTGAATTCCTAACCCGAGCAAGAGTGTTAGCTCGGAGAGTCCTAAATAACCTTTCGGGCTCCGGATGGCTCAAGAACAACCCTTCACCCCTAGGCATGCACTCAAAGCAACTCAAAAACAAGTTAGACTCCTAGTGTGTTTTTGGGCACACTAGGGAAAGACAATAATGCAAGGCACTCTACAAATAAACTAACAACTAAAAACCAACAAAAACAACAAGTAACTTGGCTAAATCTAAGACACAAAACAAACTACGAGTTTCCTTACGCCATCCCCGGCAACGGCGCCATTTGATGATGGTTTCGTCGTCAAAACAAACATCAAAAATAACCCAAAATAAGTAGTATAAAGGGGTCGAATCCACGAGGATGGAGGGGGTCAACTACTAGTTCGATCGCGTCCTATTCTAGCCTAATAAATGTTGGATTGGAAAGTTAACTAAAAACTAGGAAAAGCAAGTAATCGCTAAGTAATAAAGATGAAAACAATTAAGGGAAAGACTAAGGTGAAGGGTTCACCTTAGGGGGATTAATGGGCTAGTCGGGTAATTAGCAAATGGGTAACAAATTCGAGTAAAATCAATTGCTAATGTCTCAACAATCAATAATCATCAACAAAGCCATCGCATTTGTCTCAAATCACCCATATAAACACTTAGTCTAATCATTTCTACCACCGTCGCTTAAGAAATAATCAAACCATGCTTGATAAAATGGGCAACTTTCGTTTACACATTTCATCAAACACTTAGTGTTCATATGAGCAATACCCAAATTATTTACCACAAACTTACTAATTAACCAACCTAATACCCCACATAATCCTCCCTTAGGCTCCCCCTAAACCCTAGAGGAGAACTACTCACACATACTAAGGGGAATCAAACAACTAAAGGCAAGAAGTAGTTCAATGAACATCATGTTATGAGATGAACAATTAAAACAATCAAATGATAAACAATAAACTAGAAATGGAAATAAATTGCATAAACAACAAAAAGATGAGAAATTTAATACCAACAAGCTTGTATTAATGAAGAGGGAGAATGTCTTCACCCTTAAATCCTCAATACAAACCCAAAACTGAAATGAAAGACTAGATCTAACAACTTGAAATGAGAAACTAAGCTTGATTAGGGAAGGATTAGGAGAGTAATTAGGGACTAATTTAGGTTACAAATTATCTAGGGTTTTGTGCTAAGAGGAATGTAAAAAGCTGCTTACAAAATAATAGGGGGAGGGTATATATAGGTATCTCGAAATTAAGGAAGAAATTAGAAGAGAAGGCGGATTTTGCGATGTTGCGTTCCTGGCCGGTCGACCGGCCGCCGGCCCTCTGACCGGCCCGGAGCACATCAGTAACTTCAGTTTCTTCGTCTTCAAAACCTTCAAAATTCTTCTAAGTATGGAGAATAAGGGTCCTGGCCGGTCGACCGGCCGCCGGTCCCCCACCGGCCTGGAGCACGAATCACGCTCCAAGTACCTACTGTTGTTGCACAGGCCGGGTAGGCGACCGACCGCCGGTCGACCGGCCGGCACTACCTGAGCCTTTTGTTCACCTTCTCATTTTCTTTCAATTGTGAGGTTGCAGTCTAGGCCGGGTGGCCGGCCGCCGGTCAGTTGACCGGCCTGCACCACCTGACCTTCCTCATTTCATTCTTCTTCTTCTCATCTTCGAATCCCGACTCATGCAAGATCGTAATGCTCCGATTTCTTCATTTCCACCTTAATTCCTACAAATTAAGATCGATATTCATAGCACGGGAAATCGGGAAGCGAAATGCAATCAAGGGCATGCAAATCCGTGTAAACGGACCAAAATGGGGACGAAAATGAGAGGAAAAATGTGACAAATTAAATGCTTATCAGGTGTCCGATGGGATGGACACCCGCCTCCAATGTTACCGAGGCCAACCAACACAACAATAAAAAATTACAAGTTAAAGGTGCAATTCAAGTCAAACAAAGAGAGAAGGGAAGGAAACATGCACTAGAGGGGAGGGGGTAGATGCTAAACAAGCCACCTAGACACCACTCCAACTCTTCCTATCATCAAACAAAACGCACATCCTCCTAAAAAAGTCTCCATATCATCCTCAACATTCTCATCATGCCCACCACCACCACCCTCTTCCCGATCCCTGTGGTCTCCCCCGGTCTCCATGCCGTCTACCCCTTTTTGGTTTCCATGGTTGGGAAACAACAAATCACGTTGTGCCCAATTTGGCAAAAAACCGTTCGGGTCAATGTACCCTTGGTTAGCCAACAAGTAATAGTTAGGGTAGGTGGCATAGTAGTTGTTCACCCGGTCTTCAAGCATATTCAAGTGCATGTTCTGCATAAGACCGGTTAGGTAGTCACTTTGGGGGGAGATGGTAGGGTCGGGGTGAACATACCCCTGGTACTTAAAGGGGTAGGGGGACTGTTCACAAAACTGGGTGGGGGATAGGGTGCTTGCAAATCCGGTAAAGGAAAAGGAGGAACATGCAAGGTCACATGAGGTGCAGTTTGACTATGTGTAGGTCGAGGTTGAGGTTGCTGGGGGACCCTCCCTCCTCCCTAGTGCTACTAGAAGAGGCTCTACCTGCCATCGTCACCGGTAGCAGGTAGCTAGGTTGCCTATCCATGGAGTCGCCCCTAGGTATGAAAGGCGGGAGTCTATGACAAGGGAGGTAAAAAGAGGTGGCATCCTTGATTACTCAAAGATACCCCTTATTCCGGTCAATCCTAATCCAATTAGAGTGGATTAGGGTAATCTCATCAAGAAGTGTCCCCCTATGTAAGGCCTCATATGCCCTATCACTATTAAAGTTCGGGTCAAAATGCTTAGCCAAAAAGGTAACCAAACCCCCTATGACCACCGTCTGTTTACGAGCCACGGTGGTCTTCCCCAACTTTCTCCACCTCCTAAATATTTCATACATGAGGGGAAAGGTGAAGTTTATCCTCGTCCCTTGCACATTCATGTGCGTTTCTAAAAGGGTGAGGTCTAGCTGGGTCAGGTTGTTCGGTTCTTGCTGACAAAGAAAGGTGCCTGACACTATCATGTGCCCAAAACGGCGCACAAGGTGGTGAATTAAGAGAGCCGAATTCTACCGGAAATCGGTCAATACCCTCCCGGTCAAGGCCTCCCAAAGTACGCCCAAATTATACCCTTTTGGTTCCTCGGAATTCCTACTAGAACGGAAATCTAACCCCAAAATAGCAGCAAAATCATCCATGGGAATGACATGCGTGGTGTTGGCAAGACGGAAAGTGTAGCAAGGTATTTTTTCAGCATTCACAAAAGTATTTATACTACTCAGAAATTCAAGTGTGAGACTCCGGTAAGAGAGCTCATGCATAGAAAATAGAGTAGACATACCAGTAGCCTCGAAAAATGTTCGCATTTGTGCCGCTAAGCCTAAGCCGCGTATTATGTCATGTCATAGAAAGATGGTTGGCTCCATTTCTAACCCTTGTATTCCTTCAAAAGCTTGTCGATGAGCGTCCGTCTCGAAGACGACTTGCGGAAAGTTCGGAAGTTGCTCTATTTCCAAGTCTTCATCCGTATTCGGGTTGTTGGAACCGCTTCCCCTTCTTCTCTTTTGAGTTCTTGATGTTGTTGCTTTGCCCTTTCCTTTTCCCACCATTGTTTGTTCAAATTACAAACTTTTCCCAAAATGAAAATTGCTAGAAAACTTCCTTAAAGACGGTTGCAAACACTTGAAAAACCTTCACTTAACCCCAAAATCGCTTTCTATTGAAGTAGAAAGCTTGAAAACTAACCCAACAAATTCGGATTTTTGAAATCCTAGGTTTGAAAATTGATTTTTTTGAGTTTTTTGGTGTTTAAATGGTGAAAGAATGGCTCTTTTTGTGTTTTTAATTGATAAAGGATAGTTTTTGTAGCAATTTGGGGAAGATTTGAGGTGATTTGATGGAGTTTTGAGGGAGATTTGGGCGTTTTAGTGAGGTAAAAGATTTTGGGATTGTGTTTTATGTGGTGAATGAAGAAGATGAAGGGAAGGGATAAGAAGGAAGAAAGAAAGAGAAGTCACGGTTAAGGAATTTCACGACCGTTGATGATCATTATTTACATACATATTTTATGCTTCCCTTAGTTACATATAACTCGATTTACCGTCTTTCCTTGCTTATTTCTATGCTATTTTAGCTAGAATATCGATTATGCCGCTTCTATTATGTTTTAATGCAGATAATGCAGATTGGATGCATTTGGAGATTTTTGAGTAGATATGAAGCATGGCGGAGTCGGATCTTAGAAGGTTAGGCACGGAAATCGAGAGCAATGCAGAAGAAATGAAGAAAATCGAAGAAACGAGCCAAAATGAAGGATGCTCGATCGAGCAGCCTGACTTGCTCGATCGAGTCGTACTGTTGTCATGCTCGATCGAGCAGAAGCCTCTTGCTCGATCGAGCAACCCAATATTCTGACGGTTTTTGTATTTTCCTAAACTAGTTTAACCTAATTAATTAGATTTTTATTATAAAAGGAAAGCTCGTCTTTCACAATTAGGTATGCTTTTATATTAGAAACTCAAGTTTTCTTTACTTTGCCTCTGGATTTTATTCATCAAGACTATTGTCTTTAGTTCAAGCTTGTAATCGGTATTCTTTAATCTTTTTTCGTTATTCAATTAGTTACCTTCTAGTTCTTTAATTATTCTTTGTTCATCCTTTCATTATTGTTAATCATGTTTGCTTTATTTATTACCGTTGTTGTTAATATCGTTATGAGTAGCTAAATTCCTTTCTGGGGTTGAAAGGGGATCTAGGATTGTTAGAAGGGGTAGACTAATTAATTGAATTGCAATTGCATGGTTGTCGTTTGATTATCGTTTTAATTCTAGTTGTTTGATTACTGGCCAGGATTAATTAGCTAGTCTCGCGAATTAGGATTGACACCGACCGACTTAAGACTAAGATAGGCTACGATAATTGAATAGAACTCGTTTATTGATAGCGATCGCATGTTAAATTGTAGATCTAAAGGGCATAATTGAGTCGACCGATCTTGTGACCTTAGATAACTTTATTGCATGATAGTTGATTACCCCCTTACCCCTGAACAATAATCCTAGTGAACTTGAGACCCTATACTTTTAATCTTATTGTTTTAGACCTTGTTATTGTTTACTATTGTTTGCTAATGTTTACTATTAGTTTAGAACACAATTCTTAAACCCCGAAATTGTTACTGTAAAGACAAACCTAGTTTAACAGATTAGAATACTACCGCCTCCCTGTGGATTTGATACCTTGCTTACCGCTGACTATTGGTTAGTTGTGAATTAGGTTTACTTTGATTAAGGTGACGCGACTTTAACCTTGCTTATGCTCGATCGAGCATGACAACAGTACGACTTGATCGAGCAAGTCAGGCTGCTCGATCGAGCATCCTTCATTTTGGCTCGTTTCTTCGATTTTCTTCATTTCTTCTCCATTGCTCTCAATTTCCATGCCTAATCTTTTACGATCCGACTCCGCCATGCTTCATATCTACTCAAAAAGCTCCAAATGCATCCAATCTGCATTAAAACATAATAGAAGCGGCAGAATCGATATTCTAGCTAAAATAGCATAGAAATAAGCAAGGAAAGACGGTAAATCGAGTTATATGTAACTAAGGGAAGCATAAAATATGTATATAAATAATGATCATCAACCGTGAAATGAAATTCACGAGCGTGACTTAAGTTTCACGACCGTGAAACTTGCTTAACGACCGTGAAAAAAACTGGTAGAACTTCTGTTGTTTTTGTGACACTATTTCACGACCGTGAAATGGGTTTCACGGTCGTGAAATGGGTTTCACGGTCGTGAAATGCTTTTCTCGTCATTTCACTTGCCTTGCTTCACTAGTCACGGGCGTGAGGCTCATTTCACGAGCGTGACTCGGCTATTTTCGAGCCATTGATCCAAAATTCTTCACTCTTGTTCGATTTCTCGCTTGTTCATTATCATTTCTCCATGTTTCCTTCATTTCATGTTACAAAACAATCACACACCACATTAAATCTCTCCCTCACACTCTCATTGACAAAAATTGCACCAAAATTTACAAAATTAGAAATTGATTTAATTAATGATTCAATTGGCAAAAAAAAATTCAACCTCATTATCGTTAATTTAACCAATTTCCATGGAAGCTAATATATACTAAGCATTAGTAAATGAGTTAGAAATATATACAAATTTGTGATTCTTGGGGGACTTCACAAAACCCGTTCTTTTTCAAGAATTAATGGAGGGTAATCGGCTTGAGGTACGAAGCCTCGACTACCCCGATGAAAGAACCTTCTTTGTAGAGCTTGATTCGTTGCCCGTTCACCTTGAATTTTTGGCCATCTTTGCTTGCCAACTCGAAATCTCCATATCTCCCCACCTCGATGATCAAGAATGGTCCCGACCACCAGGATTTGAGCTTCCCGGGAAATAACTTGTATCTCGAGTTAAATAAAAGTACCTTGTCTCCACATTGGAGATCCCTTTTGAGGATCTTCTTGTCATGAACGAGCTTGGTCTTCTCCTTGTAAGTTCAGGCATTCTCATAGGATTTGAGGCGGAACTCCTCAAGCTCTTGGATTTGGAGCAATCTCTTTTCACCGCTCAACTTGGCATCAATATTTAGTTCTTTAATAGCCCAATGTGCCTTGTATTCAAGCTCTATGGGAAAATGGCAAGATTTGCCATACACCAACTTATAAGGCGACATTCCAATGAGAGTTTTGAATGCCGTCCTATATGCCCATAGTGTGTCGTCGAGCTTTGAACTCCAATCTTTATGGTGCTTTGAGACCACTTTTTCAAGGATGGATTTGATCTCTTTGTTGGATATTTCAACTTGCCCACTAGTTTGGGGATGATACCCCAAACCGGTACGGTGATGGACACTGTATTTAAGGAATAGTGAGTCAAGTCGTTTTTCATGAAAGTGCGTGCCTCCATCAATTATAAAAGCTCTTGGTACTCTAAACCGGGGGAAGATGAGCTTCTTTAGGAAATTGATGACAACTTTGGCATCGTTGGTAGGGGAAGCCACCGCCTCAACCCATTTGGACACGTAGTCTACGGCACTAGAATGTACCTATTCCCTTTTGAAGAAATAAAGGGGCCTTGATAGTCTATGCCCCACACATCGAACACCGAACACCTCCACCTCAAGAATCCCCCTTAGGGGCATCTCATTCCTCCAAGAGATGTTGCCGGTGCGTTGACAAGCATCGCAACATTGGACAAAGTGCTTAACATCTTGGAACATAGAGGGCCAAAAGAACCTGGATTGAAGTATTTTGGCAACGGTCGTGCTTGCCCCATGGTGCCCTCCATAAGGAGAGGAGTGGTATCCTCTCATGATATCTTCATACTCCCATTGAGGAACACATTATCTATACATCCCATCACCGCACTCCTTGAACAACAAAGGGTCATCCCAAAATTATCTCTTAGCTTCAAACAAAAACCTCTTCTTTTGATTGTGGTTGATGCCCGGTAGAAGAACACCACCCACAATGTAGTTGGCGAAGTCCGCAAACCAAGGTATTTGATTTTGAAGGGTTTCATTAATGGCAAAGAGAAAATCATCCGGGAATGAATCATTGATAGGCATGTCATCTTTACTTCCATTATAGCATAGTCGGGACAAGTGGTCCGCCACCGCATTTTTCGCACCCTTCTTATCTCTTATCTCCAAATCGAATTCTTGTAAGAGAAGGATCCATCTAATGAGGCGGGGCTTGGCTTCTTTCTTGGTAAGCAAATATTTAAGTGCGGCATGGTCCGTATAAACAATGACCTTGGAGCCAATCAAATATGAACGGAACTTGTCAAGAGCAAAAACAATAGCAAGAAGTTATTTTTCCGTTGTTGCATAGTTAACTTGTGCTTCATCAAGGATCTTACTAGAATAGTATATGGCATGCAAAGCTTTGTCCTTCCGTGGCCAAGAACCGCGCCAACAGCATAATCTCTTGCGTCGCACATCACTTCAAATGACAATTCCCAATCAGAGGATTGCATGACCGGGGCCGAGATAAGAGCTTCCTTTATCCTAGCAAATGCCTCAACACACTCATTAGTAAAATGGAAAGTTGTATCCTTAAGGAGAAGTTGTGTAAGTGGTTTAGCAATTTTGGAGAAGTCCTTGATGAACCAGCGATAAAAGCCGACATGACCAAGGAAGCTTCTCACCCCTTTGAGGTTTGAAGGTGGGGGTAATTGCTCGATCACTTCTACCTTTGCTTTATCAACTTGGATACCCTTTTCCGAGATAAGATGACCAAGAACTACCCCTTCATTTACCACGAAGTAGCATTTCTCCCAATTTAAAACAAGACTCACCTCTTCACATTTTTCCAACACCAAAGAAAAGTTATGCAAGCACAAATCAAAGTCTTTCCCATACACACTAAAGTCATCCATAAAAACTTCCATGATAGACTCAATGTAATCGGAAAAAATACTCATCATGCATCTTTGGAATGTGGCTGGGGCATTGCAAAGGCCGAAGGGCATTCTCCTATAGGTAAAAGTGGCATAAGGGCATGTAAATGTGGTTTTGGATTGGTCAATTGGGTCGATTGGGATTTGAAAAAATCGCGAGTATCCATCTAGATGACAAAAATACTTGTTTGAGGCAATTCTTTCTAGGAGTTGATCAATGAAGGGAAGGGGGAAATGATCCTTTCTTGTTGAGGCATTCAACCTCCTATAATCTATGCACATTCTCCATCCCGTCACTACCCTAGTAGGCACTAGTTCATCTTTATCATTCTTCACTACCGTGGTGCCACCTTTCTTTGGCACCACTTGCCCGAGGCTAACCCAATCGGAGTAAGAGATTGGGTAGATGATCACGGCATCAAGTAGATTCATGACTTCACCTTTAACTACCTCTTGCAAGGTGGGGTTTAGTCTTCTTTGAGGTTGCCTTCTAGGCTCATGATCATCTTGCATGTGAATTTTATGCATACACAACTCGGGACTAACCCCCTTCAAATCATATAAGCTATAACCAATAGCTTTCTCATGTTTTCTCAAAACACACAACAATGCATTCAATTGATTATCATCAAGGTGAGCATTTACAATCACGGGTTTGCATTTTGATTCATCAAGATAAGCATATATCAAGTTAGAGGGAAGAGGTTTAAGAGAAGGGGCTTGTACCTCTACCTCAATATCCACCGCACAAGAGGTTTGGATGATAGACTCAAGTCTTAAAAGTTGTTGTTCATCAAGCTCTTCTCCTTCCAAGGTTGCTTCAAGTAAGTCAAATTCAAACCCATGTAGATCCTCCATAACATCCCTTGGTTCCAAGGTCAAGATAGGTTCCAAAAGATCCTTCATAAAGAAGCTAGGTGTAACGTTTTCAACAAAGGCATCGATGATATCAATGAAATAACAAGATTCTCCAAGATTTGGAGCTTTCATGGCACTTTGCAAGTTGAATGTTATCTTTTCATCTCCTACTTCAAGGCTTAGCCTCCCATGTTTTACATCAATCACCGCTCCGGCGGTGTGCAAAAATGGCCTCCCAAGAATAATGGGGATTTGAGAATCCTTCGTCATGTCAAGAACTATGAAGTCCACCGGAATGAAGAACTTTCCAATTCTTACCGGGACATCCTCCAATACACCCAATGGTTGCTTTGTAGAACGTTCCGCCATTTGGAGTGTGATGTTGGTGCATTTAAGTTCTCCAATGCCATGTTTCTCACAAATGGAATATGGCATCACACTCACACTAGCTCCCAAATCACACAAGGCCTTGTCAATTGTTATGTTGCCTATGGTGCATGGGATAGAGAAGCTACCCGGATTTTTCAACTTTGGAGGGGTTGGGCTTTGTAAAAAGGCACTACACTCACCGGTAAATGCTACGGTTTCCACTCCACTCAATGAGTTCTTTCTTGTAAGGATGTCTTTCATGAATTTTGCATAGGCGGGAATTTGAGTGATGAGGTCGGTGAATGGAATGGAGACCTCCAAATTCTTGACAATGTCCATGAATTTGCCTAATTGCTTGTCTAACTTTGTTTTTGCTTGTCTAGAAGGGAAAGGTAGCCTTGTCACAATAGGCTCCTCAACCTTCTTTTTCTTTGTTACCACTTCATCCTTCTTTTCAATAACAACTTGCTCACTTTAAGATCACTCTTCCTCCTTGTCATCCAATTCAACAACTTCATTTTCAATTGGTTCATCATGTACCACTTTGTCTCCCTCACCATTATCATCTTCAATTGGCATCCTTGGTCCCTCATAACTCTTTCTGTAACACCCGCAAATGTACCCTATTTGTAATATAAAAATATTATACGGATACTTTTCAGCGTAACTTTAGTTTTAGTCTAGAACTTAGTTTTCCGTGTCTAATTTAGCAAATCCGAGTCCGTATTCGGACTCTACTCGAAATTTCGTGTGAGTTACGCCTTAAGGCGCTTTTGGGCTTTTTCCCCCATATTTCTCCACTCATTCACCCTTATAACCTAACTCCCTCATTCTTTTTCCACTTACTCGTCTTCCTCATACAAACCACCAAAACCCTAACTCCATTAATGGATCAACTCAAATTCATCACTTCTCATCCTTTACTCACTCAAATCCTCTACTTTTCGTCTTAATCTTCCGCTCTTATCGTCCTCTACCTTATGTGGTAATAAAATTACCGTCTTTCTCATTTTCAATTTTTCCGTCTTTCTCAAAGGTGAATTATATTCATCTTTTGTCGTCTTTGTATAGGTGGAGACCTTCAAGACCCCGATAAGGATTACTATCTAGTGGACGAAGGCTTAGAAATCGATTGAAGACGCGTAAAGGTAACGGTGAAGGGTTACTCGATATCATTACGTGTTTTAATGTGTTTTTGATGTTAGTAAACGTATTTAGGATAGGATTGGTATTCATAGAATTTGTGTTTGTTGATGATGGTTGTTGTTTGTTGATAATTGTTGATGATTATTGATAGTTGATAGTAGTTATTGATGATTGTTGAAAATGGATGTTGATTATGTTGTTCTCGGGTGTAGTGTTGTTCCCAGCCGGGTACCAGGCCGCCGGTCCCCCTGGCCGGCTGGGAACTCACTGTATTTTTGATTGATTTTCATTTGTTGATGATGTACCAGCCGGGTACCCGGCCGCCGGTCCCCCTGACCGGCTGGGACTCACTGCACTGACTTCTTTTCGTAAAATGATCATATCTCCTTCGTTACTTGCTTTTTTTGGGCTTGTGACCTACCGTTGGAACCGTAAGAGGATAACCTATCGAATTTCTGCATTTGAATGTCTAGAACTATAGTTATGACCGTTTGAAGTGGACCCTTATTTTAGTTGGTTTCCAAACATGTTGTTTCGAGAGGGGATCTATGTTTCTTATTTATTATGCTTCATAAACTTGTTGTAATGCTTATGTATCATGTATTGATTCATTTTTATCATAGTTAAATTTATATAATTCCCTATTCTCATGTTTTGTGACGGTTTTTCATATATCCCACTTTGAGTCGATTTTACACATGTTACGGTTTGAGCACTAATTGTTAAGTGCTTTCTACTCTCATTCCCCAGCTACCTCTTCGTTCGTAAGGCTGGAATGTCGGAACGAGGAGTGTATCCTTACTGCTTAATTGCATGTGTTAGTGGGCATATGACGACGTTGTTAGGAGGCGAACGCTTTGCGTTAATCGACCCGACCGTCAAATGTTGTATACTTGCGAGGTGGTGTCATTGCATGTAGCGTACCGCTTGTTATGATGCTTGTACTCTTTTCCGCCTCTTTCGTGAAGGTTGACCGAATTTGGGGTACCACTACAACGAAATTTCGGGAAACTGACGGTTTTTCTGACGGAAAAAAAATTCCGTCAGTGATTTTTTATGACTGACGGAATATTAAAACTGACGGATAATCCGTCAGTAACCGTCAGTGAAAAATGGCGCGTTGACTAAGTCAAAGGCGGCAAAATTTACTTACGGGTACTGATGGAATTTCCGTCAGAAATTACATTAAACTGACGGAATTTCCGTCAGTATCCACTAATAATGCAGTCAAACACATCCCAGTCAAACATTGGTTCTGACGGAAATTCCGTCAGATTAGGTATCAAGTACTGACGGATTCCTGACGGAAATTCCGTCAGAAATGTTCTTTTTATGTTGAAATCGCACAATCAACCCGTCATTCTTCTTTCTTCATTTTACCCAAAACCTAACCCCCAAATCAATTAAATACACATTCCGACCACCGGCTCCCTCACTATCACCGACTAACTTCCTTCGGCGACTACTTTCCGACCACCACATCCTTGGTAAGTTTAATTAACTATTTCATTCTCTTTCTTTTTCTCCTTTTGTTAATTTTTATGTTCTTTATTAGTTGCTTGTTGTAGATCCGACGACCACCACTAGCTACCTCCGACCGTCGACCGCCGCTACTTGTCGCCGTCACTGCTTGTCGCCGCTTTCTTTGTTTATTTTCATCCTTAGGTATTATATTTGTCTTTAATTTAATTTCGCCCTCCGTCTTAATCATTTGTTTGTCTTTAATTGACGTAGGATAGTAGCCATTACTTTTTTTGTTAATGAAATTTTTGTTGTTAATGAAATTTCGCCCTCCGTCTTAATCACTTGTTTGTCTTTAATTGACGTAGGATAGTAGCCATTATTGTTTTTGATAATGAAGTTTTTGTTGTTAATTTAATTTCGCCTTCCGTCTTAATTATTTGTTTGTCTTTAATTGACGTAGGATAGTAGCCATTATTGTTTTTGATAATGAAATTTTGGTTGTTGTTAATATAATTTCGCCCTGCGTCTTAATCATTTGATAATAAATTTTTTGTTGTTGTTAGTAGCTAGTTATTACATGTGTTTTGTATGTCCAAATTATTACATGTGTTGATATTGACTTAGTACCCGTTCAAGAATTACTCGTTAGGAGTAATTTTTGAATAGTCCCCGTATTGGGACTGTCTTTCTACGTTTCAAGTCACTTAGGTAGTAAACACATAACTTGTAATTTATTAATGAGGAAAGATTTCGGTTACAATTCCTTTAATGTTTTCTGAATGCATATGTTGAGTAAATATTTATTCAACATTGTGTATTTAGAAAACAAAGGGGAATTGCTGCCGAATTTTTTCCTCATTAATAAATTACAAGTGGTGTTTGCTAGTGACTTGAAACGTAGATTGATGGGTTTAGGTTGGAGTGATAAGGACCCAATTGAAGAAAATTAATTTTACTTGTTGATGAGAATTAATGTTTAATTTACTATGTGTGATTATTGATTATCATTGTTGTTAATTTCTGATAATTTATTTATATAACATATATATATTTAAATGTAGATACATAATAACATGAAAAGATTAGAACGACGGTGGATGTATGAAAGATTAGACAAAAAAAAGAAACCCAAGCTGATATTTGCAAATGGGGTGAAAGAGTTTATTGAATTCGCGGAACAATATAGTGAGTTTAAGGATTTAGGCGGTGAAATGAGGTGTCCATGTAAGAAATGCGATAACTTAGCTTTTAAATCGAAAAGGGAGGTTCAAAATCATCTATGGTCGAATGGTTTTACTGATAATTATTATGTATGGAAGTATCACGGTGAGAAACTGGCTACCGAAGAGAGTTCAAGTAGTATCGTAGTTAGTGAGAATCCTTACCGGGAGTTGGTTGAAGATGCATTACGTGATAATGTTGAGCAAATAATGGAGGCTCGACTTAATCCCGACGACCTTAGCGATGAAGAAGTTCGTTATCCCCCACATCCCCAAGTTTCAGCCTTTTATAGAATGTTAAATAAAGCCGAACAACCAGTGTATGAGGGAAGTAGTATGAGTTTGTTGCAAGCGGCTGCTAGGTTGGTAGCACTCAAATGTGAGAACAACTTATCTCTTAGATGCGCCAATGGTTTTATGTCGTTAATTAGTGACATTATTCCAAAAAATAATCAAATGGCGCGCAATTTCCAAGAGATTAAGAATTTGCTTAAGGGACTCCAACTACCCCATGTGAAAATCGATGCATGTCCTACCGGTTGCATGCTTTTTTGGGAAGAAAATGCCGATCTTGAGGAATGTACCAAATGTCATGCCTCTCGATATAAAGGTAAAAAAAATTTAAGTGGCCGGAAGCGAATACCTTGTAAACCACTGACTTATTTCCCGCTTGCGCCAAGGTTACAACGACTATTTGCAACCAAACACATAGCAGGTGAGATGAGTTGGCACCATAAAAACTCTCGAGTAAGAGAAAGATGGACAATGGCACACCCAAGTGATGGAGAAGCGTGGAAACATTTCGATAGAGAGCATCCAGAATTTGCAAGTGAGCCTCGCAATGTACGACTAGGTTTGTGTACAGATGGATTTTCACCTTATGGCCAATTCGGGAAGTCTTACTCGTGTTGGCCCGTGATTGTAACCCCGTACAACTTACCCCCTGGTTATGCATGAAGAGGCAATTTATGTTCTTATCTATGATCGTTCCAGGTCCTAATAACCCTAAAGCAAAATTGGATGTGTACCTCCAACCGTTGATCAAATAGTTGAAAGAACTTTGGGAAACCGGTGTGGATACCTATGATGTCTCTAAGAAACGTAACTTTCAATTAAAAGTGGCATTACTATGGACGATCAATGATTTTCCTGCATATGGCATGCTTTCCGGTTGGTCCACAGCCGGATACCGTGCTTGTCCTTATTGTCTTCAAACAGATCCTAAATCCTTTTTTCTGAAACATAGTAAAAAAGTTTGTTGGTTCGATTGTCATCGTACTTTCTTGAAACATGATCATCCTTTCCGCAACAATTGTAAGCATTTTCTAAAGAATAGGAAAACTGAGGATACCACAGTTGCAATCAAATTAACCGGTGCTGAAGTCTGGGATTCGGTAAAAGGTTTACCAAAAGTTGTCGAGTCTTCTGCTGAAGAAATGAAAAGATTGAAAAACGACAAAACTGAAGGTTGGTGGAAACAAAGCATTTTCTGGGAACTCCCTTACTGGAAGACATTGTTGATTCGACACAACTTAGATGTTATGCACATTGAGAAAAACTTTTTTGAACAACTTATCAACACGGTGATGAATGTAACAAAGAAAACTTCATTTGGCCCTAAGGGTAAAGCTGACTTTCTTGAGTATTGCTTGAAACGACCCATATCATCTAGGTTTGTTTTAGAGACAACGGAGAAGAAGGCTCTATGCGAATGGGTTGCTAGTTTGAAATTCCCGGATGGTTATGCTTCAGATTTGAGTCGGTGTGTTGACCATAGAAATTTGGTGTTACATTCCATGAAAAGTCATGATTGTCATGTCTTTATGGAACGGTTACTTCTTGTTGCATTGAAACATTTACTCCCGACGAATTCTTGGAATGCTATAACGGAGATAAGCCAATTTTTTAGAGACTTGTGTACTTCTACGATTAAAGTTGATTCCATGGAACATCTAGAGTCAAGAATTGCGGAGATATTATGCAAGTTAGAAATGATATTTCCCCCTTCTTTCTTCAATTCCATGGAGCATTTACCTATTCACTTACCTTATGAAGCGAAAGTTGGAGGACCTGTCCAATATCGATGGATGTATCCATTTGAGAGGTTCCTTAATCATTTGAAAAAGAAGGTTGGCAACAAAGCTCGGGTCGAGGGTTCCATATGCAACGCTTTTTTGTTAGAGGAAATTTCTAATTTTTGTTCCCTATATTTCGAAGATCACATTGACACAAAAGCGAAGGACTTGGAGGTTGGTGTGAATTCCCATAACCAACTAGATTCAAATATACCCGAGTTGTTCAATGATGACATGGGAAATACTACCGGGAAATGTATAACGAGGTACTTAAATGAAAAAGAGTTTGAAGAAGCTCATTTTTATGTGCTAAGAAACTGTGGGCAATTTTTAGAGACTTATGAAAAGTAAGTATTTGATTCATTATTACACAAATAAGTTTTCGTAATAAAATTAATTCATTATAGTTCAAACGTACATTACTAAGTCTTGATGTCACGTCTTATTATTAGGGAATTCGAGACGTACATCAAACTCACATATCCTGATGGCACGTCTTATGATGATGTTTGGAGCAAACATGACAAAAGTTTTTCGAAATGGTTGGGAAATGAAGTAAGATCACATTCCAATTTCTTATTAACTAATAATTTATATTGAGAATATAACATCTTAATATAATTAATATATTGTTTTATTGATATATAGGCTTATAGATTGAAGGATCCTTTAATAATAGCTCTAGCAGGGGGTCCAAGTAACTGGGTGAGGACATGGAGAAGATATTCTATCAATGGCTACAAATTTCGTGCTTTTAAAGAGGGAGTTGATGTTCCGAAAGCTACTATAAGCAATGGGGTTTGTGTGAGTTCTACTGAAGGGTTGGACTACTACGGAACCCTTAATGAAGTAGTTGAGCTTTCTTATTATACCGAGCACGGAATTTATAAAGCCATATTGTTTAAATGTGATTGGTTTGATAATTCCCCACAGGGAGTTAGTATCCATAAGGTATACGGACTTGTCGATGTAAACTTAAAAAAGAAATTTCGTGGACATAACCCATTCGTGGCAGCTTTTCAAGTGGATCAAGTGTGTTATGCTCCTTATCCAACCACTAAGAAAGATAATCAATGGTCCGCGGTTTTTAAAATCAAGGCACGATCGCATGTTGATGCGCCTGTTGACGAAATTGTCTTCCAAGAAGATGTGGTTGTCAATAGTCAGTCAATTTCACCAATTTTGGTGGAAGAGACACAAAGTGAGGATGAATATGAAGTGGTTGTTGAAAGGGGTGAAGGGGAGTATGACAAGGACATCGGTGATGAAGAAAAAGAAAAAGATGATGAAGATGAAGAAATTCAACTAGTACAAAATGAGGAAGATGAGGAAGAAGTCGGAATACTTTTTTCAGATGATGAAAGTTTGTTGATTTGTAGTGATAATGATAGTGAGGGTCACTAGTTAATTGTAATCTATTTGTCAAAATACAATTATAATCAATTTTGAAACTTTGCATTGTAATTCAAGAAGTTTGCTCACGGTTTTTATATATTGAACTACCTAACAATTTCCATTGTATATAGCTTTTACTTATGGCAGGTGGATCGTTTATCAGACGAATCATAGGTGGCAGTACTAGTCGTTCTCGTCGTGCTGACGATGAGCGGAACGAGGAGGATGCTGCCTTTCACGAGCAGGAGCAGGAGCAGGAGCAGGAGCAGGAGCAGGAGCAGGAGCAGGAGCAGGAGCAGGTGGCGATCCCGACGCCACAGCAGGAGAGTACCCGGATTATTCTGTCTCGCAATCCTACTATAGGCCAATGGTAAGTGTCTAATTAATTTATATATATCATACTTTTATTATCGCAAACTTTATTTTATTATCACTTTTGCGATAATTTCTATTATCTTTTATTATCGCGTTCGTTCTAATATGTATATTTTTCAGGTGGGACGACAAGCCGACCAAGCAATACGTTACTTGGTCTTTTATTCGTACCATAAACCGAGAATACTTCACCAAATGGAGTGAAGCGAGCCTATACCAGCGTAGGCGGATGTGGGAGTACTTTCAGGTATATTTTATTACGGTTGTATATATCTATTACTAAAAATTAATTGTTTTCATTCAAAAAATGTAGTTATACAATTTCAGCAATTACTAACAAGTTGTTTATGATGAAATAGAATCATGTGAACTCGGTCGATCCGAACTACGACCCGAAGCCCGACTGGCAGAAACATGTCACGAGGCGGATTACCTCACTTGTCAATGGCTGCAAGTATAACAAAAATAGGCCGGATTGGGTGCCTGAAAGTTGGTGGGAAAACATTAGAAATAGGCCCGAAAGCGATCCCGAATTTGCCAAGAGGTCTAACATAAACAAGGCTAATAGACGGTCAGGTGGCGAGAAAGCGGTGGGCACCCATACTCTAGGCCGGAAGAGTTGTTCCGATGCGTTTAAAGAATTGGTAAGTCCTTTATTTCTACTTCACATACAATTTAGGATATTAATTATGAAGGATTAATATTGCCGATATATCACTTAATGTTTTTATAATACTTTCAGGTTGATCCTACGCCGTACAAGTTGTTTGAGAAAACAAAAAAGAACAAGAAGGGCGAGTGGGTTAACCCTAGAGCTGCTAAGACAAACGTAAGTTTGTCTAATAATTACTAAGGAGTTTTTTTATATCTAATTTTAATACTATTTATTAGTTTCGTTTTGTTTTGATTACTTAATGTTTTTAATTATATAATTTCTTTTTTGTGGGTTCAGGAAGCTTACACCGAGGAGATGAGTCAGCAAACGCCAACTGGCGAGACCCCAGACGAATTCCGTGCATACTATAAAGCGGTTGACGGATTCGATAAGAAGTTAAGGCTCTTCGGGGTATGAGACAAGGGGAAACAAGTGTGGTATGATCCACCATGCAACAAAAGTGCACGCGCTTCTTTCTCCTACAATCCTACAGATTACACCCAATTCACAACTCAGAATACTCAAATGAAGGAACAATTGAATGCACTTGCGAATGAACGAGAACATGAGAGAGCCGCCCGACTTGCCCTTAAAGCACAAGTACGGGCCAATCAACAACAAATGGATCACCAAGCCGCGCAAATGGCTGCCATGCAAGCGGCTATGATGAGATTTCTTCCCTCGGACTTGTGCAACAACTTCCCTCCTCCACGTCCAAGAGATGACAACGCGGACGACGGGCACGGTTTTGGAGGACCTCCCGTTACCCCCTTAGGTTAGTAATGTTTAATTTACCTAAGTTAGGAACAGTTGAACTTGTAAGCTTGTAAATCCCCAAGTTGTATGAATTTGTTTTTTGATTTTATGTAATGAATTCTTTTTCCAATTTCCATCGGTCTTCACCTTTATTTTTATCTCCTTTCGTTGATTTTCGACCGTGCGGTCGATGTGTGTATGAATTACCGCTTTGCGGTGAACGTATGTATTTTCTGTATTGCAGGTTTTGTTGAAATTTTCAACGTTTAAAACAATGCAAAAAAACGCATTGTGGCTGGACAGCAGGCTGCTGTATCCAGCCACTACTCTTTTAAGTGCTGACGGAAATTCCGTCAGAATAGTCAAAATTGACTTGAGGAAACTGACGGAAAATCCGTCAGGAAAGTCAAGATTGACTTGACTTACTGACGGAATTTCCATCAGAAAAGTCAAGATAATCTTGACTTTCCTGACGGAATTTCCGTCAGTAAGTCAAGTAAATCTTGACTATTCTGACGGATTTTCCGTCAGTTTCCGTCAGTAAAGTCAATATTATGTTGACTTTCCAATTGAATTGCCTAACGAACCGTCCGTCAGTAAGTCGTCAGTAGTTTCAAATACTGACGGAAAATCCGTCAGAAGTCGTTTTTTCGTTACCAATTGAAGTGACGCGTGGTACTGACGGAAATTCCGTCAGTAGTTTAAATTACTGACGGATTTTCATTGTTACTGACGGATTTTGTCCGTCAGTTTCCCGCGTTCGTTTTGTAGTGTACTCGGCTTCTACGTATGATCGAGTCTTGGATGCGAAATGTCATCGCATGTCGAATCAAAAAATGTGATTCTGAGAGTCTGGCCAGGTTTAGACTAGGACCCGATCAGAATTGATTCCCAGGCCAAACCCGATCCGAGCTAATAATTAAACGTAACTTACGCCTATAATATAAAAATTTAGAGCAAAGTAAAATAATTTAAATTAAATTTAGAGCAAATAAAGTTAAATAAATTAAACGTAATTAATGAATTTATTTTCGTGCCTTAAATTTTAATACCCCTCGCGCGTATCTAAAAATTAAAAAAAAAACGCATAATCTATAAAAACGGTTCTTTATAATACCACCGTTGTTATTACTTTCAACAACGGGTCATATTAAAGAAACCGTTGTCATAGTGTTATTACTTTCTACAACGTGTGTTCTTTAACCGTTGTCATTACTCTATAACAACGGTGGTTTTTAGTATAACCGTTGTCAATAGTTTCTCAAACATTATGGTAAGAAACCCTTTAGTTTCTCTTAATAAAAAATAATTTCCAGTCCTATAGAGTAGATTAAACACATACACGTACATTATCATCATCATCCTCCTCGTTTACAATCATCCTCGTTTACAACACAAATCTTTTTGTTTATTATCATCATCATCCTCCTCGTTCTCTTGATCATCATCCTGCTCGTTCTCTTTATCATCATCATGTTCTCATTTTCATTATCAGGTAATTTTTGTGTTTCGTCTTTAGGGTTTTAAGATTGAAGTTCATCTTTTTGTTTTCGTTTTCTATTTATCGTTCTCTTTATCATCTAGTTTCATTCCTTTCTAAGTTTTTAGAGTTTTAGAATCTCTGCATGACTCTTTATTTGTTCAGTTACTATTTCATTCATTTTAAGGTCTTAGGGTTTTAGAATCGCTGTATGCATGACTCTGTTCCGTTACTATTTCATTTCTTTTGAAGGTCTTAGTGTCTTAGGATTATCATGGGTGAAAAACGGAAAAGAGTAGAAAACAATGATAAGGGGGATAAGCCTGGTGAGAGGGGTGCTTCGAAGTGCTCTGCAGCCCTTGCAGCTATAGCGGCAAAAACGCCGATGGAAATAAAATGGAGTGTGAAAGGTGTTCCTACTGGTCCAAATGCTGGCCATTTATCCACTTGGATTGGAGTTACAACCAAACAGTTTGCGCCTATTGATTTAGATGATTTCAGGAATATAAATCCTGTATTGCAGAAGTTACTCTTGACCCGTATAAAGGTATGATAATTTCTTTAGCTAAACACCATTTTATTTTGCAGAAGTTACTATTACATAAGGCAGGAAGCCGTATAAAGGTTCGTATAAAGGTATGATATTAGACAGCCGCTTATTAGTATATATGATGATGATGCAGGAAGCTTTCGATATTCCCGACTGCCATGATAAGTATCTATTACGTAAGGCAGCGGCAGTCTTAAGGCAGTGGAGGTGTGACCTTGCCAAATTACACTTGTATGTCGACAAGGAGACGGGGCAGATGCATAAGAGCCCACCGACAAAGTACCCCAACATCACTCAGCAACAATGGGATAATTATAAGGCGAAACGAGCTACTGAAAAGTTTCAGGTTAAGTATCCATGTCATATGTTTACATTTTTCTAAAACTCTACTTAAGGTTACATTTTTCTAAAAGTTTCAGGTTACATTTTTCTAAAACTCTACTTGTATCTATAATTTTCTAATTGTCTCATCTACTTGCGATTTTATATGATTTGAAGACCGTTAGCGCCAGAAATCGTGCTAACATCTCACAGAAGCGGGGGGTATATTATGGTTCTCGAGGCGGTTACAGATTGATAGAAGAAAATCTCGTAAGTAGCATCTATATATTAGATTTTTTTAATCATACTTGGACTTGATATACATGTATACATATATTATTTTTGAGTTAACGTGTAGGTGTCAAAAGGTGTGACCGACTTGAATCGGCACGTAACTTATAAAGAAGGGCACACGCCTAAAGGATCCCGAACATGTAACGAATATGATCAGGAAGTCTTGGCCAACATAGTAAGTATTATTTTATTAAGACGGGTTTTTAATAACTTTATTGTTCAATTCTTGTATGTCTGACTATCTATTTATTTTAGTAACAAAAATAAAATTAAGTTTATTTAATATATTATAGGAGAATGTTCTGAAGGAGGTTGCGGAAGGGAAATTCACTCCGAGTGCTCGTGACGACGTTCTTGCTAGAGCGATCGGCCGTCCCGAGCATGCAGGTCGATTGAGGGGCGTCCCATTACATGTCGGAGTCACGAAATATTATGGGACAACTAGCCCGAAAAAGAAGAAGAAAAGTAAGGGGAAGGCTGACATGGTACCATTTGTTATTGTCATTTAAAATTCACATGTTATTATTTTAACAAAATGATGATTCTACATTTTGGGCGTGCAGGTTCAGTTATAGGCCTCCGTGATACTGAAGATGAATTCTGGAGGCAAGCCTTTCGAAGAAGAATTGAAGATGATGCAGGATGTCATTAAAAAGGGTGAGGTAGTGCAACAGATTGGTCAAGAGGCAGACACTACTACCTTGCCAATACATGAGGAGACGGCTGAGAAGATGGGTGAGGTACCTACTGATGCCGAGGTTTTAATACCTCAAGCCGATAAGGTAAATATGACTTCTTCTTTTTTTTCTGTATTTGTTCTTTCCAGCAGTCATGCCTTTGATTGGTTTATTTTATTAGGTAAATGAGTCTGAAGAGGGGACGCAACTTGAGGAGACGGGTGAGGTACCTAATGCTGCTGAGGTTTTGATACCTCAAGCCGATAAGGTAAATACGACTTAACCATTTTGAACCTCTGCATTTGTTCTTTCCAGCAGTCATGCCTTTGATTGGTTAATTAATTTTATAAGGTAAATAACTCTGAAAAGGGGACGCAACTTGAGGAGCCGGCTGAGAAGACGGATGACAATAATGAGGTATGTAGATTATAAGAAGTTAGTATGAAGATGATCATTTATGATATCTATTATATTTTGGTATTTAGTAAATAATATGTATTCTTCAGGCAAAAAAAAAGCGGGTAGTTCTTCTCACCGACCCTTCATCCGAGGATGTGGTTCGTGTTGCCCGGGGTTTGATCATATACCCAAAGCCCAATGACTCAGCGGAAACCATCTTGGTTCATGGCGTACCACTCTTGCCAAATCATGCAAAAGTGGAGATAGCGCTAGTCGCGAAGGGCTGTGAAACCCGTAAACTGCCCGTCCCAGTCCGTGACGACCTTCTAATTCTGGCAGATGCGGTTCACTGTTTTGTCCAATGGCCTAATAGCCACATTTTCCTGGCTCGTGATCAAAAAATTCAACAGAATGTAGCCGGGGTTAGAAAAATACATCTAATTTAACCCGCCTTTTGTCTTTGTTCATCACCTTCATAAATAGTGAAATTTATATGTTATATTTTTGTTTTGTAGGTAACAAAAAAATGGATAAGTCTAACTCGATAGACAATCTTTCTACTACCTCGTCAAAACAACAACTTGATGAGGTATTTAATCAACTCTCTTTATATTTTAAGTTCTACTATCGCCTCATCATTGAAAGAGCAACTTAATTTAGTTAGCCACATGTAGGTTGTGACAGGTAGCACAAAAGGAGAACCGCATCATTTCCCCAAGCTGAAAGAGGTCAGGAGTCTATCCCGTACTAAATATGATGGGAACGTTTACATGGAAAAAGTACGAACAACAACGATGCTGGACCTTTATAAGGAGGCTGGGAGACGCATAGCAAGCGAGCAATTAATAATTATTCCGCTCGAGGATGGTATTGTAGGGGTAGAACGTCAAGCAATGCTGGATTGGGAAATTCTAGCCATTTGGGCTGGCCTTGACGAGATTGATGTCCAACACCTATATGTTTGGATGAAGTAAGTTTCTTAATAAATTAAATCATGCAATATTCTAATATTCTGACTAAGATATAGTGTTTTTAATATCGGAATTAAAACCGTCATGTAGGTACTTGAACTCGGTTGTGATCCCCGGGACCAATAATCCACTTGCTCAATACGGATTCCTGTGCCCAAATATTTTATCTATGCATATCGGGATGATTTCGTATGATGAACGTATAAATTATATTGCTGAGGAATTGGCGAAAAACAATAAGCTCATTCTTTCCCCTTATAATGAAGTCGGGTAATATATAATTAATATTACGATTCCAAATACAATTGCATTTTTATATGTTTGGTTATGATGCATGTTCTGCTTGTTAATAATGATGTGTCTCTCGATCTAGGAGACATTGGGTGCTAGCAGCGATCAATCCGAGCAAGAAGAAAGTATTTTGGTTGGACTCTTTGCATAAACAACCATCCGAGACCTTTAAGAAGATGATTATTGAGTAAGTTTATAATACTGATTTGGCACAAAATATTAAGTTTCAATTATTATTATTAAGTAAGTTTATGTGACTTTCGGCCTCTTTCCTTTTTTAAAGGGCCTTTGAGAAGAAAAGGGCAAACGACGATCAACCGACGGAAGATTCTGATGATGACCCTACTTTTATTACGATAACAGGGGTACGTACGCGCAAATACAATACCTTAATAATTAAGTGCATTAAACTAATTACGCATATACATCTGTCTTTTTTAATTACGCATTAAACTAATTGGTAATTGCCTTCTCGTCTCTTCGTTTTTTATGTAATAATAGGTCCCTAAACAGCCGGATAGCATCCAATGTGGATACTACGTTTGTCGTTTCATGTTGGAGATTATTAGGCGAAGATATATCAGCATTCCAGAAAGAGTTAGTAGTTTAATGTAGCTATTATTTACTTTTTTTTCATTAGAGCTGATATCTTTTCTGCTATATATATATGATCGATGTTGCTAATTATGTATGCCTATACTGTTGTTACCCTACTGATCGATGTCTTTTATTTGTTTTATCCGCAGTATTTAATCAACACGCCACATGTCCCTGAGTATGCTAAGCACCATATAGACGAGGTAAGGGACTTGTGGGGCAAATACGTCCTTGAACATTATGGTAGTAAGAAAGAATAAATGAAACTTAGATTATTTTGGAAGCAGATAGGGAACTTTAATTTGTAGAAGTCATTAGAGCAAATTGTAAGTATGAATTGCTCTGAAGGAGATCATTTTGGTTGTATATATCATTTTGCTGCTGCTGTACATGAATTGCTCTGATTTATATATAGATATATCATTTTGCTGCTGCTGAAAGTGGTTTATGCGTGCTGCTACTGCTGCTGATTTATGCAGGATTTTCACTGGCAGGGGAACAAATTACAATTTTTTCAAAAACAATAATAAAAATAATAACAACGGTTTTTCAAAATTCACTAAAAGCGTTGTAATATATTTCCCACCAAAACTAATCATACCTTTAACAACGGTTTTATTAAATAGACCGTTGTTACATATTTCCCACCAAAACTATTCACACGTTTTAACAACGGTGTATTCTGATATACCTGTTGTTATTAAAGATTTCCACAACGGCTTGATTAATATACTCCGTTGTAATTAACTATATTCAAAACGGGTTTGAAAAACTAAAGCGTTGTTATAATCTTTCCCACCAAAACTACACACACGTTTAACAACGGTTTCTTTTAACAGAACCGTTGTTGTATCTTTCCCACCAAAATTATTCACACGTTTTAACAACAGTTATCTAGTAATACCAACGACTTTTTACCGTTGTTAAAAATATTCACAACGGTTTTTGCATTAAATATGAACCGTTGTTAAAACCTTTAACAACGGAGGCTTTAACAACGTCCGCTTTTTAATATTACAACGGTTTTTAACCGTTGTCATAGCCTGTTTTTGTAGTAGTGTCTACATATACGAAATGTTGAATCGTGTATGCATTCAGGGAAATGTCATCCCGTGGATGCGATTTTAATCATTCTTGCAATGTACACGGTGCTAGTGCGTGTCATTTACCGTGAGAGATGTTGTCAACGTATTCGTACGTTTGGATGGATGATTATATGATTGATTATTTGTGATCTTTGGATGACTTGGCATGGTTTGTTTGTCGAGTCTCAATCTTATCAAACTTATGCCGCTAACGGTGAGATGCAAGCCCTAGTGAGTGTATGGTTGCCTAAGAGTGTCTTCCCCGAGTCTATCTATAATATGATGGTTACGGTACTGTACTTCATGTGCTCATATCTTTATATATAGAATTGCGCATTTATCCTTCTCGTATTTCACATGTATATTTATATATGCATGCTTCTACTTATGTATTTCCGTTTAAGTATGTTATTTGTGATATGGCCGGGAGAGCCCGGAGTTACTCCCCAATGACTGTGGCGTTCATGTTTTTCATGGATGAACAGGTTGCTTGCTTGGATGGATTTTGCTTGTTGTATTTTGGGTTCGGGTGTGAGCTAGCGGGTGTTGGTCTTGACGAATCACCCCTAGACGTTTATTAGTTACTCCCTCCGATCCAGACCAATGGTAACACTTACCATAAATGGACAATCCACACCAATGATAACATACCTTATTTGGCCCACAACATTACTATGTTATCCTTATTCTCATTTGATATTTACACAAAATGCCATTAAATGGTCCACCTATTAACCCCACTATTAAACCCACTATTACATGGCACACCTCTTTTTTCCCTTTTTACCCCTCCTTTTTCCACCTTTTCTTAAATACTCTATTTTTCACCATGTTACCATTTGTGTGAATCGGAGGGAGTAGTTGCTAAACAACTTTGAGATTTGATAACATTTTGAGAGATTTCGTCTCTTTGTAGTATATTTTATTTTAGTTTGTATTTATTTGACATTCCTCGTATTTTTATCTTAGCATGTAAAAAGTTTTAAAAATACCATATTTTCCGCTATATAAATCACATGCTTGTTATTTTTTATTTCCGCATTTGTGAGGGTTGTCACACTTTCCACACCTCAAATGTATGGCATTGGCGGTTTCATTTGTAGGTGGGTTACCTTGAGGAGGTAATTGACCTTTTCCCCCAGAGGAACTCCCCGAGGCTATTTGGGTCACTTGAGTTTCAAGAATTTTGTTGTGGGCAAGGATGTTATTGATGATAATATCTTTGGCTTGGTTGTCTTTTTGCGATTGGAGGATCGCTTTTTGAATGTCCAAGTTTGGATCTCCAACTTGTGGTTGCATAGGAGGTTGATTTTGTGGTGGTGGGTTGTATTGATTTTGGTTGTATTGTGGTTGATTGTAGGAAGGTTGGTTTTGATTTTAAGAAGGTTGATTTTGATTGTATTGTGGTCTTTCAAAGTTTTGTTGATTGTTTCTCAAGGGTGGAGCAACATATGGTTGTGGTTGAGGGTTTTGGACATTTTGGCTTTTATAGGAGAGATTTGGGTGGTTCTTTGTGTTCTCATTGTAAAAGTTGGAGTAGGGATTTCCTTGCCTATAAGATTGAAAGGCATTCACTTGTTCCACGGATCCTCTACAATCTTGAGAATCATGACCAAATGTTCCACAACATTCACAAACCCCTTGAGGTAAGCTTGATGCCATCACCATAGCATTCACTTGTTGCATAGGTTGTTGAGAAGATGGGATTTGAGCTTGTTGGAATAGAGCCGTTTGTTGGTCCATTTTGAGGTTCATTGCTTCCATATAAGAGCTAAGTTGAGCTCCAAAGTCGGCTCCCATTTGGGTGACAGAACTCACCTCATGTTTTCCCCTAGGAGTTTGCCTTGGCCTACTAAATTGTGAGTTATGGGCCGCCATCTCCTCTATTCGTGCCCAAGTTTGAGCGTCATCTACTTCTGTGAACCTTCCATTTGATCCCATATTCAAAATTCCTCTAACATACTAATAAAGTCCATTCCAAAATTGTTGCACCAAGAACCACTCACTCAAAACATGGTGAGGGCAAGACCGAATGAACTCCTTGAATCGGCCCCAAGCATCATAGATTGACTCTTCATCCCTTTGCTTGAAGCCGGTTATCTTAGCACTCAATATATTTGTCTTTTACGGTGGATAGAACTTTTGATAAAAGGCTAGAGCTAGCTTCTTCCATGAGTCAATACCTAGAGCAACCTTGTCAAGACTCTTCAACCATCGTTTTGCCGCTCCAATAAGAGAGAAAGGAAACAAGACCCATCGAATTTGGTCTTGAGTCACTCCCGTTTGAGAAACGACATCACAATAATCACAAAAAGTCTCCATGTGTAGATGAGGGTCCTCACTTGGCATACCTCCAAATTGGTTCCTCTCCACCAATTGGATAAAAGCGGTTTTTGTAATGAAATTTCCTGTTAAATTTTGTGGTACGGGGGTGGTGTTTGGAAGAGTATCTACCGTGGGAATAGAGTGAGATGCGAATTTAGGCATTCTTGGGAGGTTGAGTGGTTGGATGGGAAGTGGGACGGTTGGTGGGATTCCAAAAGGATTCACAAATTCCGTGATCGGCACAACACCCTCCCAATTCTCTACCCTTGGATGCTCAATTTCTACCTCGTTACTTTCCCGGATTTCCCTTCCTTCACTCAAAGGTAGAGGCTCCTCCGTTGTAGTAATCAGATTCAAAGAAGAGCTTCTATTTACGGTTTTGAAAACCTTGCGAAGTCTCCTAAAGGTCCTTTCGATCTCGGGATCGATTGGAGGTTGATCCTTTGGGGGAGCTCGCCTGGGCATACAAGAAAACTAAATTTAAACGGTGAGAATGCCTCGAGAAACTAGGTTTCTCAAGACAAGAGGCAAAAAACTAAAGCAAACTAAAAACAATCAAATTAAACATACACCGTCCCCGGCAACGGTGCCATTTTGATGTAAGTATAAGCGGTGTGGTAAGAGTGTCGGTCTCAGAGACGGTTAGTGTCTAAAAATGATCTAATAGTCTACTAAGTCTCTTGCAAAGTCACAAAATAATTTGGTTTTGGATTTGTTGGCTAAACTAAATAACAACAATTAAAGACAAATAGAAATAACAAATAGAGCCTAAAACAAGAAAGATTGGATTTTTATCAAATAAGAGAGAAAACTAGGGTGAGTGGGTTCATATGGGTGGTATAGTCGGGTGAAAAAGTCGGGTTTAATAGTTTAAGTGTCGTCTAGTCTAGTAAAGTGAATTGAGGCTTTCGTTCTTACAATTCCTCCTCCAACCGACTCTAACTAGCTATCGCGTCACTAGATACAGTTTGCCAAACTAGCGGTTCTACGAAAAACCACGACTTTCGATCTTATGGTATTCGAAACAAGCAAGAGAATCATGCAAACTCAAGTAGGCATTTCATCAAACATGTTATAAGCATAGCATGGAGACAAGACAATAATTAACTATTAACCCCAACAAAAACACATTAACTCATACTAGAACCCATAATCCCCCACATAACCCTAGCAAGATTACTACTCACTCATATTCAAAGGAAATTCAATATTAATTGAGGATTGCAAAAGGGAATCAACAACAATGAACATCTTCTAATTAACAATGAATAGATAACAAGAATTGAAATGAAAACTTAATTAAAGGCAAGATTAAGTAAACAAATTATACCAACTTAGAAAAAGGTGAGAACTTTGATATAATAACCAAGATTTTGTCACAAATATTTGAATACAAACCAAGTTCCAACACTAAACTAAGTTTCAATTGCTAATTAACCAACTAATAAGCTTAATTATGGAAGATTAATAGAAGATTAAGTACTAATTCTATGAGAGTTTTAGATCTACGGTTTCGTGATCTCTAATTACACAAGAGGGCATATTTATAGGTTTACAAAATGGAGGAAAGATGGGCTTTGAAAGACTTCATGGGCTGGCAAGGTCACGACCCTGAAAGATGTTTCACGGTCGTGAAAGCTGTCTCACGACCGTGAAACTGCAAGTCACGGTCGTGAGATATGTGCACCTAATGTGGCAGAGTCATGCCTTCTTTCACGATCAAGTCACAACCGTGACATGAGTTTCACGACCGTGACTTCACTTTCACGACCGTGACTTGAGTTTCACGGCCGTGAGCTAAATTGCTCGAAAATCCACCTTCTTGGAAAGGCATCTCACGACCGTGAGATACCTTTCACGCCCGTGAAATGCCTTTCATGCCCGTGAAATGCTTCTTTTCTTTCTTCCTTTGCTTGACTTTGTTGCTTCCTTCCTGGTTTCGCTTGCCTTGACTCAGGAGGGCTTTGGCGCATCGAGCAGGGCCCCCCAAGGGTAAGTGGGGCCCCCAAGGTATGTCGTGGGTCCTCCGAGTGATCCACCTTCTTCTTTGTCGATCAAAAATGTGCTAGAAGAAGGTAAAACACGTAGAAACGCTCTTAGGGAGCGTTAAAGGCAAGGAAAAAGAGACATAAATGGGTGAAAAAGTAGGGTGAAATGACACTATATCACAGACCCGCTCACGAACCTCATTTTTTGGATAGGGCATTGGTGCCATAGCTTGACTGCGCTAGCACACCCGTCTCTTCGAGCGGGCTTAAGAAAGTGCATCAAAGACTTGCAGGTTGGAAAGGCTTTTCACGTGCCTTGTCTTGACCTTGGCCTCTCGAAAATAGCAATTGGACCGTGTTCGTCCGTCTCTGGTTTGTCGGCCGATAAGATCTCTAAGATTGACCAACCAGCTAGGTTGCTTTGGTAGAGCTAGATAAGAAAACGACTGACCATATGGGTGCACTTTGAAATATAATATTACCATTTTTATTATTTCAAGTGTGATGTGTCAGGATCTTAAAGGCATGAAACACAAGATGAGACATAAAAGTTGAACAGGTTATATATACTGCGCAATAATCCACACAAAACATAATAACTTAATTTTTTTTTCTACGCAACAAGTACGGTGATTTGGTATATATTTGAGCCGTTTTAAAGATAAAGAGTGAATAGTGAATTTGGCAAATATTATTGGATAGTGTATGATGATTGGTGATTTGGTTGGATGGAGGTTAGGTGGGGTGAGAGTGTTAGTTGAGTAGTTTCATAGGTATTTTCCAACTTCAATTCCCCAAAGTCTCAAGTCTCAAGTCTCAACCAACACCCATATCAATATTATTATGAATGTTATGATTAGTATGCTGCTATAACCAACCAAATTACACGCTCCCACGACTCAACATTTCCACTAAATACTTTCAACAACAACAACAAACTAACTTATTCATTCTTGTCATCATCTTTAGGGTTTCAATCTTACAAAAATCCTCTCATTTCTCCCTAAATCACCATCATATCATAACAATGGCATCAAATGCAACGACAACAACAACAACAAAGAGGAAACCAGTGTTTGTGAAAGTAGAGCAACTTAAACCCGTAACATCAGGGCATACATTGGTTGTCAAAGTGGTTTCCTCTAAATCCGTCTTACAAAAAACCAGATCTTCTTCTTCGTCTTCGTCTTCGTCTTTGGATGCTCGTTCTTCTACTCGTATTGCTGAGTGTCTTGTTGCTGATGAAACTGCTTCCATTCTCTTTACTGCTCGTAATCAACAAAGTATACTTCTTTCTTTCCCCCTTTTTTATCTTCATTTCTTATATTTCTTCTAAAATGGGATGTTTTTTTATTTCATCTGGGTTGTTTGCATTTATGTAGATTATATTTACGACTCTTATTTTAACCCCTTATCATTGTTAGATTATTATTACGATGGATTGTTAATTTGTTATGCAAATGGATAATTGATGTCGTCAAATATACACTAGTGCTACCTAAGTCCCATCATTTGTTCGCCTTTGATTCAAATACCGCTCACAAAGAATATACTCCCTTCGTCCCGGTCAATTGTTGTCCTTTTATTTTGGCACAAAAACGAAGGAAACAGTGGGGGACCATTTGTGGTTCCGCTTAGTGGATGACAAGTGAATAATAGTCCATTGGATGATCAAATTAGTCATAGAAAACCTTCCTAATATAGAAATGACAACAATTTACTGAGACAACCTAAAAAAGGAATAGGACTACAATTGACCGGGATGGAGGGAGTAAAAGGCAAACAAATGAATGAGATGGAGGGAGTTTCGTTTTTGGCATATTGTGTGTCTTGTTGCATCCTGGGGATAACATCTTTCGTCTGAATTTTTTGTGCTTTGGGTGGAATTATGGCAGATGGGATATTTAGCCACACATTCTCTTTAATGTGTTCAATTGCGAGTATTTAATGCGGTTTTTTTCCTGTAAAATGAGTGGAGTTACCGTAGACAATGAGTCAGTTTTTTCGCTTGACGCCGACGGTGATGATAAGCTCTCTTAACTTTTCTTATGAATAGATGCGCCACGCAAGTTTGGTTATTTTAGTTGGAAATGGGTTGTTGAATGCTAATGCTTCATTAGTCATGATACTAATTTGTTCTTCCAAAATCCACCTTTTTTTTGCTTTTCTCTTCTATTATTTTTCATCTATCATCTGGCTGGACTGAGAGCATTGACCAAAATGGCATTTTAAAATCGCTGTGCAGTAGGTGGTAGACATTTGGTACTGAAGGGAAGAAATAGCTTTAGCTTTGAATTGTTCAGCTCTATAGTAGTTCCTGAAAGACATTGTTACCTTTAATTTAGAGTGGGCTGGCAGTGGATAGGAGTAGAATAACATGTCTAGTTTGATCTATTTCTGCTTCTACGTCTGTATACTTGTTCGCTTTAACGAGTGCTTGCAAATGTGTCTTTCTTTTCTTTATCTTCTTAGCTTTGGGTACAAGACAGTACATAGGAACCTGCCTTGGTTCTTTATAAAATTGCAAATCTTTATAAAATTGCAAATCTCTGTCTGGTGTTTTTTTCAGACGATAGACTTTTGTTGGATTCCTATGAAAGAGGTATTGATGGGTTACGTACACAACATGAGATTTTGTATCCCTCCCCCTCTCCTCTCTTTCCCTACAGTTTTCCTAGTCCGAGCAAGCCCTAAGGCCTTGATAGGATATCAAAAAGGGAGGGGAGGGGAGGGGAAGAGGAATGGTGAGTCGGAGTTTTCCCTCCAAATCTTTCCTTTGTTGGACGGGAAACACTTTGCCTTATAGGAGGGAAATGGAGGAATCCATTGTCCCTTCCCTCTCCAAACAATGGAAATTGCCTCCCTTTCAAATCTCCCTATCCAAACAAGTCCTTAGTGTTTTTATCATATGGCACTATACTTATTTAACAATGAATGAAAGGCATATGACACTTGGTCTGTGGGTAGATGTGTCATTATCACCTCTTATCTGTAAGTATTACTTCCTCCAAAATCCCATGTTTTCAATATTTTTCTGAGGAATCTGATTAAATTTGTTTCCTTTTCTTTTTGTGACTTCTTACATATGAACTTCTCATCCACCATTGAATCATTGATCGACAGTTTTTTCATAGTTATTTAACTGTCATGTCATGTCAAAAATAATCACATGTCGACATGCAGCCATAGTGATGTGTGCCAATGCAACATAGACATGCATTGTTAAAGCATTCTGATACCTCTTTGTTTGGCACAGTTGACCTCATGCAGCCAGGTGCTACAGTGATCCTACGCAATGCAAAGATTGACATGTTTAAGGGTTCTATGAGACTAGCCGTGGACAAATGGGGTCGTGTTGAGGTCACAGAGCCTGCTAGCTTTGAAGTGAAAGAGGATAATAATTTGTCGCTTGTTGAGTATGAGTTGGTTAATGTGGTGGAAGAATGAGTGGGATAGTACCGTTGAAATATGTTCTAGAGGATGATGTCTTTTGCTCTTTGGCTTCTAAATCAAAAAAAATTGTTATTTGTCTACCACTCCCTGCAAATTTTATGAGTTTTAATTGCAGGGGCATTGAAGGTGCATTTGTATTCAATATTAATAGCTCCAAAGAGCATATTAGTGCTCTTTGATCCTGGATGTACCTTCTGAAATTAGGTTTTATCTCAAGGAAATGATTAAGAGGGGTAATTAAAGATTTGGCTGTGGTATACATAATGTTGCTGGATTTGTGAGCATAAGTGAGATTATTATTAATCAATGGTTTTTCATGTTCCACATTTCTGATCTGTTGTTTGCATCATCTACCTTCTATTATTTAAACTACTAGTATTACTTTGTGTTTCATTGAGTTGCTTATTTGACAGAATTCTTCACTAGCAAAACGAGGGAAGTTCCTCTCCGGTTACTGAACTGTCCACTGTAATTCTCTCTTGTTACTCCAGTAACCGGAGAGGATCCCATTGCTACAAAAATGTTATAAAACCGAGAGTACGCCACCTCGTGTATTATTTTCCCGCTATTTGTCACCTAGTTTTGTCAGTAGTGTAGTGTTGTGTTGTGTGGAACTTTTATACTTCTGCCATCATGTTCTCTTTAGTCTTTACTATGGCAAGAAGTAAATTTCATTTTCACCGGTCGATACATTTGCTCACGTTGTTTGTAAGTAGTTTGTTAAAAAAAAATTAAAGGTGAGTGCTCCATTCATAAAATAAAAACGTTGTATAACAGAAATGGTTGATATCCATCTCAATAATAAATTGGATAGATGCATTTGATGCAATTCTCCAAATTGCGAAGAGAAAGTCTGAGAGAGCTTAGGATTTCCTTTAATTTCAGCAATGGCTAAAGTTAAAAAAAAAAAAAAAAAAAAAGTAATCCTAAATCTAATAATAGTAATAATTCTTCACAAAGATACTCAAAAATAATATCAATGTAGATAATAACTCACAAATTAGTAGTAATAAATCAAATAATAAAAATGAGTATTATGTCAGCTGGAATTGGATCGTCGCGAATTGATGTGGCATCGATTCTTCGGCATTCTGGTGTTGTTCGTAAGAAGTTGACGGGCAGCAGGTAACACGTAAGGGGAAGAGTAGTTTTAATAGTCGTAAGAAAGAGGTAATTCTGACGCTTAAAGTGGGTAACGATGATGTTAAGGATGGATTATCTTATTGGGCTACATCGATCTTCTGCTAGCTAGTCATGTTCTAGGCTAGGTAGTTCCATTAGTAGAATCTGGAACAAAGCTAATATTGATAAGGTATTAAGGTCGCATTAATGGAGAAGGGAATTTGCCTGGTTCACTATAAAAGTATAAAATGAAGAGGCTAAACATACTGCCTTAGGAGTTAGGTCTGGTCCAATTTTCTTTGTTAAAAAAACTATTAGTTGTTAAGGAGTGGACACCAGATGTGAAATGGTTTAAGTCTGATGTGGATATGGTTCCCAATTGGATACATTTTATGGATTAGTTCTCAAATTTTGGGGATTGACATAGAATAAGATTGCAGGGGTTGTTGGTAAAGCTATTACATCTAATGTTGTTACGAGGGAGAAAACTTATTTGTGGTTTGCCAGATTATGGTGGAAGAAGATGGCCGGATTTGCCTGAGAATGATAAGTATGTGCGCAAGTATATTGTTCATTATGAATGGAGACATGTACGCTATACTGAATGTCAGGGGTTGGACATACTGTTGCTATTTGCAGGAAGAAAAAGGCGGTTGTCAGGAATGTTGGTAAAACTCAGCAAGCTAAGAATGGGGGTTGGGTTATACCAAAGAAGCATGTGGTTCATTCCTGTTGATCTTCCTCAGCTTGACCCTTATGTTTTAGTAACTCCCATGCCTTTTCATGGTACTACCTTGGATATTATTACACCTGCAAAAGTTATTACTAGAATGGTTAGGAATTGTCTTTATATTCCTTGATATTCTGAAAATGTCATTGGGAAAGAGTACGAGAGAGAAGGAAGAGAGGGTGCGAGGAATAAATAAACCTAATAAACAAGGAGATCTTAATAATATAAAGTAGGTTTATTTGGGTTGGTGGAAACTAGATGATTTAATTAGGGCATAATTGGAGTTTAGTCACTAATGATGATGTTAAAGAAGGTGGAAGAATATGGTTATTTTAAGAAGGTGGAAGAAAGTTAAGTAGAATTAATATAATCATGGCAAATGATGAGTTGATGTTGAATGGTCCAGTCTTGTTTCTACCTGAGGGACTATATATTGCCCTTGTGTGATTGATTTTTGGCATACTAATGTAACAGATAAACCTAGATTGATAGGTTTTATATGTTTCAAGTGGTTAAGAAACTCAAGAGTCTTAAGTGTCTTCTAAACAAGTTAAACAAACGGAATTATGATAATATTGAACATGTTGCTACTGTTGTACAGCCTTTACTCGTAGATATTTAAAGGTAGGTTCATGCAAATCCTTATAATTTATTTTCAATTGAAGAGGAGAAAGTTGCTGCTAAAGGCTTCCAAGAGTTATATATACACAGCTAGGAGAAGCTTCTTATATCATAAAGTTAAGGCTCATTGGTATCCCTAGTAACCAAACTAAGATTATCAATGCTGCCTTCTCCATTCCTGCTCATAAATCCCCTAGCGCTGATGGGTACATCAACCAGTTTTATCATCCCCAGTAGCGTGATAAAGAAAGTAAAAAGAATATGTAGGAATTACTTATGGTATAAGGAGGAGCATTGGAAAACTGTTGCAGACCTATCACAGAAGGAGGACTTGACATTGTGAATTGTGGTGTCTGAAATAAAGTCATGCTAGTTAAGTTCACCCGGTGGTTGGCTAAGAAGGAGGACCATCTCTGGATTCAATGACTAAACCATATTTATTTAAAAGGCAAAAACTGGTGGACTTATAAACCTACTATCTCCACTAGCTGGAAATGGAGACAGTTATGCAAAATTATACTCCCTCCCATCCGAACCAAATGTTTTATGAAAGAGAGCACAAGTTTTAAGAAAACATTGAAAAGGAAAGGGTAATATTGGAATGAAAGTAGGATCACTTGAGTAGTTAATGTTACTATGTTAGTTGGGTGGGTGGGGTAATGGCATATTGTGTAAATATATAGGGTAAATGAGGAGTAGTTGGTCTTATTTGTCACCTGAAAAGAAATGGGTAGTTTAATTTGGATGGTCCAAATAAGGTAAGTGTAACATTTGGTTTGGATGGGAGTATATGTCTTTATGAGGGGTTACTGTAATGGTCTTTGGCATAATGGTGATTATACAATTAAAAAGGTTACATTTAGCTACTAGGAGTACAACAAAAGGTGGTGTGGTGCCATGTTGCCTGGAATAGACTCAACTTCTCTAAGCACTCTTTCGTTTGCTAGCTACTTTGGTTGTAATATGATGCTCACAAAGGACAGATTGGAGAGGTTTGGGATCCTTACAGATAAAAAATGTTGTATTTGCATGAGATAGAGAGAATCTGTGGCTCATATTTTCTTTGTGTGCATCTTCAGTAAGAAGTGTATGGAGATTTTGCTGGATTAAATTGCGGTTAGAATTGATAATCATGATGTTGTTCACTAGTGTCTCAAGTTCAGAAGCAGATCATTACTCAGGAAACAAGTAATTCTTGCTGGTGTTGCAGCCCTTATTTATTTTATTTGGCAACCCGTGAATTGTTGTCGTGTTGAGAATGTCCTCCCCCATCCTCGAGTTGTGATGAATCAAGTCAATACTGTTGTCATTGCTCGAGCTCGTAATAGAAAAGAGAAATTGTAGCACAAGATTAATAGCGGATGGCTACAACATAATGGATTATGCTAGTTTTCTCTTGTGTGATTTCATTAGCAGTCGAGTATATGTAAGATTGAAGCATGCTGCTGCGTAATTTTTGTATGGTGTTGTAACAACTTCTTTATTAGTCAATAAATTCACATTTTACTGGAAAAAAACTCCAAACTGCAAACATAGTTTTTTTAGAGAAAAATTGCACAAATATTTACTTTAAATGAACAATTGTCAATAAATAGTCAAGGAGCCAAAACTAATCGAACCATAATGAGGAATAGCTAAGAGAAATTAAATTAAAGGGTTAATCTACAAGTTAACCCCGTTGCAATATCTACAAGGTAACCCTATAATTTAAAAATACACATATGATACCCTCTAGCCTCCACTATGTTATTATTTATTAACATGTACCTTAACTTTTACTCAGTCAATTTTTTATGTTAAGTAACTAACTTGGTCTTGATGTGGATGATCACATTTGGAGATTTCTACAAGGTAACCCTCCTGTTTTAGGAAATTCTACGAGGCCTTTACTTCTTTTTTTTGCTAAACATACACAGTTTTAAATAGGGCTGAGCAAAAATATACTAGATGGTTTTAATATACGGATACGATACGGTATACGGTTTTAATTACACGGATTTTCGGGTACACGATACGAATTTTCGGGTATACGATACGATTTTTTAAAAACCGTATCGGGTCCGGGTCGGGGAAAATCAAAACCGGGTATACGGTTTTTAGCACGGTTTAATTAAAAATAACAAAAAATAAGTTGTATGTGAAACTTTGGGTTTGATATGTACTATTTGTGTGAATATTTGTGGGTCAATCTTTGGATGTGAAACTTGCAATGTACGTAACTACTTTGTGGGTGTCAAAGTTTTATGTGAAGCGATGAAAGTTTGTATTTTGGCATCTTAAAACTAACTTTGCAAGTAGTTCTGTTTCGTAATAATATGCCTAATAGATTATATGGACATCCTAGTAATGTGCTGTTACTAATTTTGCGAAATCAAATTTTAAGTTTTGACCATTATTAATTAAACCGGATCCGGGTATACGGTTTTCGGATACCCGGTTTAACCGAGTATACGGAAACCGGGTACCCGGTTAAACCGGGTCGTATCCGGGTATTAATTTTAAAACTGTATCGAGTAACCGATTTTGCACACCCCTAGTTTTAAACATACTCTTATCATTTTTCTCACCTTTTCACTTGATTAATTACACCTAAAAATGGCAAATTCGACCCCTCGCCATCCTTCAACTAAGCATATTGAAGGAAAAATCCGGTGAGAATGTCTTTCATTAAAGTTTTCTAAATTAGAAAGTAAAGGAGCTTTATTATACCAAGCAGTGTAATAATCAAAAGCCAAATTAAATTCATAGGTTTCAAATAAAATTCATAGGTTTCAACTAATTATTTATTTAAAAAGAAAAATAAACTTTAGAAGCCCCATTAATCATCTATTTGAAAATTTTGGGGTTAATTGTGAAATTTGAAAAATTGACAATGGTTCACTCAACTATTTGAAAAATTGACACAATATAGATGAATACAAATTGAGGACTTAATTGTGAAATTTGGGGTTAAAAAAGTGGAATTCATTGTTAATTATGTAACCTGATTTTGGAGGATTATGGTAACGAGACATTGAGACCTAAGAGAGATTATCATGATGAGATTTGACCTTTTTTTTGGGTAATCCTTTAAAAAATATGGGAAGAATGAATAGAGAGCGTGCTTTTTAAGCGTAATTATTTTGTTAGAAATAAGGTTTGGATTTTAGAATACATAGAGTTATCGTGATCGTGTAGAAAATCCAAAATGCTATTAGTCACATCATAAGTGTTTTACAAAAAGTAGAATTACCTTAAAAAAAAATTGAAAAAACACAGGTTATCTTGTCAAAAATCTTAAATTAAATTTAATGAAAATCTAATCTATTTAGCTATTTAAAGAGAATGTGCAATAAAATTGGGTTTATATGTAGCCGACTCTCTCTTTTACGTGTCTTCTTACCTCGGAAATAACTCCCACAATTACAAATGCGTCCTCTTTATATAGTATACTTCTACGAGTAACCCTTTTACCCTTAAAAGTATCAGTAAGTCTCATTGAAAACGGACCAATTTCGTCTTCACCTGAAAACGGGTCAAATATGGTTAGTTTAACGACAAATATAACTAGTAACATTTCATGCACTATAACTGGTTGTTTGGCACATGGTTACATTTGACCCGTCTACCGTTGAAGACGAACTAACAATGAAAATTTGCGTAAAAGCATTATCGTTCCCTAAAAAGTAACCGTTTTTTCTCGCAAATATCAAAAGTCAATGTATGTACCTCGGAAATTGAAAAGTTGTTAGTGTTAAACATAAGGTGGGAGAGTTTATTAAAATGTTCACATTAAACGAACTCATTTAATCCTTCATTGGATTTGTTACAAGTACGCAAATACGGACTGTTTTCGAGCCAACTAAACAAGTTCGTATCAATGTGTTGCCAAATAAACAAGTTATGAAGATGGTCAAATTACAAGTTCGATGCTTACTAAGTACTAACCCCCATAAGAGGCTCCACCTAAAGCTGTCTATTAGCCTAACTAGTGAAGTATAGTATATCATCAATGCATCAGAAAAATGACCAGGGTTCCAAACTCATCAACATAAAGACTACCCGTCTGACTCCCTTTAGAGTTTGACAAAAGAAAACTAGTCATACACAAATTCTTAAGACGGGCATTGTGCCCATCTTAAGCAAGACTTACTGCTAATCAAAAGCTGATTTGTCAAGAAAATGTATGTAGGCAATTTTGATACAGAAGTCTTTTGGATTCAACCAAAAGGTTTACCAAAATATAGTAGCACGCCTACTAATGAAAACATTGCTAAAAGGGATAAAAAGCGAGTCAATTGCTCAAAAAAGGTTGATGTGATAAAAACTAGCACAGTGTTTCACCGCCAACGGCCCAAACATTCAAAAATCCAATTTATCGGCAGTTTCCCTCTGATAAAGGGTGTGTTCGAAAACTCCGTCGAATCCTCCAAGCATATATCACACATCATCATTGCAAGCTGATTTAACCAAGGATAATCAGTCAGCTCACTAAATGAAGATCTTAAAAACCCTTTTGGTCTAATAAAAGGTGAGGCGTTCATTCCCGAAGGCTCTAATGCTTAATATAACCATAGTAGAGAACAACATGAACTCACAAACATCAACAAGTTAAGCGCATGATAATTTCTAAAACTATGGCAAACGTAATACGCCATACAGAGAATGGCAAACTGGACGCTGAAATGACATACATTATCATGATGCATAAATGTTTCCAAGGTGTAACAGAATGAAAAAACAAATACCAAGGGTCTCTTTGAGTCATGACATCACAAAAATATATCTTTCTTACAGACTAAGTAACAGTGAAATACCAACTAGTGGCGATCACAAAACACTATTACTCGTACTTAAAAGACTTTGATGTCTAAAACATGTTAAGTGTCTTCAAAATCCAACAATTTGAAACTAAATTTGAAACATTCGTAGATGAGATCCCTCAGTACGAAAGAACCCATAAATCCGCTACAAGCCTACAACAGATAGTAGGAACAGCAGTTAAAATCAGCTGACATCAGCACCTATAAGCCAACAAACAATGTGTCAAATAGTTACGACCGTTGAAGATAAGCTGGGTGAATGTAAACCTTAGTTCACGAAAGAATGTCATCACTACATTAATTATTAATCATTTAAATCTCAGGGAAACATAAAAGTAAAAGAGTGGAGCTCACATTAACACACGGTTCAGAACAAAAGAAAGAAGAAACTGAAGAAATTCAAATCTGTTTACAAAGTTATAAATGTTGATTTGGCCGACAAAAGAGACCTAGTCTATGGAAGGATGACACTACTCAAATAGCTGGGGAAAAGAACAGATTGCAGTTATCCCATCTGAGCTTCTGCCTTGTCATCTAGTCCCGATTCAGCCTACAAAAAGAGGGAAAAGGAACTTGATGTCTTATATTAGGATGAGACGTAGGAAAGGACTAATGGGTGAGATTCATTTAGAGGGAGTATGAAGATTATATCGAGGGGTTTTTTTTAGTTCACTGCAAATCTGCAATTAAAGAACTTTGAGGAACATTCATCAAGAAAAGTATCTAAGGTATGCAAATCATCTTGACAGTGCCAAATATGATCTGGACTGGAGAAGTGAATCTAAACAATCTAACAAAACAGGAAATTTTCACTTCTGATCCTAATGACTCGAGTTATCCATCTGATGAGCACTGACTTACCAGATGGTGAAAAAGTAGGCATCAACTGGCTTTATAATGTATCCTAGATACCTAATTCAAGAAAAAAAATAAAACATTCCATTAGGAAACCTATTTGAATAAGGAATGAGGAGAACTTCAAGGACAGCTTGGCGATCACGCAAGATCATTTCCATAGCAAGGAATATGATAGGAAGTGAAAGTGATTTACGAAGTAGATCGACGAACCAAAATTCAAAGGTTGGCTTTAAAAAAAATAAAAACAAAGTCTTGAACTATCCCTCTTATGAACAAATCAGGTTGTTGCATCCTACACCATTGACTATCAGTCATGTAACAAGAAACAAAGGTGCCAGCTACAAATGTCAAGATTAAAATAAATCATAGACGGTTGGTAAACGCAATTTATTGTCCTTCTATAGTAACACGAAATTTTGGGAAAAGAAAATATGAATTATTATATTATGTTAGAGCTAATAGCAGGCTGAGTTGTACTCCCTCCGTCCCGGTCATTTGTTTACCATTTCCATTTTAGGGTGTCTCATTCATTTGTTTACCTTTCTATATTAGGAAGATAATCTATGAGTAATTTGATCACCCAATAGGACTAATGTCCACATGTCATCCACAAGTACCACCACAAATGGTCCCTTACCATTTCCTTAATAATTGTGCCAAAAGCAAAGGTAAACAAATGACCGGGACGGAGGGGGTAATTAAGAGTAATATTCAGAGCATCACAAGAAAAAACGGTCTTCTCCGATCCTTGCGACCACCCAAAACTCCAGTCGCTTGTAACCCACTGAAATGTGTTCATGTTAGCATTGTATACTTATTATGTCCTAAACTTCGACCTCACAAATGGGATATAACAAGTACTGCAAGAACAACCACCATGACTTAACCCTCTTAAAAGCTCCCACAACTGGCGGGACGGGCGTACAAGTATTGTTCACATTTATTGTGTAATGTCCAACAATAAAGAAATGCATATTCTTCCCACAGATATCATAAAGTCAACACTAAACCAATTGAGTACATCTAGAAAGCCGAATCACATCATGTAAGCAATCATATCATAGTAATCAACAAATAACGCATATAAACACTATCAGAAAATTAAACAACCTAAAGAGTCAATTGTCAGTACCATCAGGAGCCCAAGAGCTGCTGCGGCAAGTGACGGCAAGCATGGAAGTCATTAGGGCCGATGCAGTTGCGGTGTGAAACGGCTGCATTGTCTCCAAACATGCGCTCAATTCCGCCGGACACCTACAAAACGTATAATCTCCAATAGATAAACATCATTTTGCTCACAATTCCTATACAAACTTCCAATTTACAAGAATTACAACTAATCATATCATTCAAATTTCAAAAACCGATATCAATAACATAAATATTTCGATGAATCATCAAATCAAATCCTAGGTCTTACACTCAAAATAAATCTTAAGCATCTCGTAAACTGACAAATAGATCTTGAATCGTTGAATTAATCAATTACATTAAATCGATATCGTAATAAATGAAAATGAAATAAAGGAAATATAATCAAAAGTACCTGAAAATGCGACGAGAAGAAAGAAGATTGGAGGCGGAGGGAGATCGGAAAGAGGAGCGAGTGGAGGAGGTTTTGGCGGCGGAAGCAAATTGTGCGGCGGCGCTACGGGCGGAGGATGATCGGAAAACTGATCTTGCGGCAGCCATTGTCGCCATTTTAGTTCAACAAGGGTTTTGTATTGTAAAATGAAGGAAGGGTTTGGTTTTTCTAGTTTAGTGTGTGGTTGATGATAAGGGGTTTTACCACTCGTAAAACCCTAGCTACTTGCTCATATTGGATCCATGCCTTTTTGTTTTTTTGTTTTTTATTAATTAAAAAATAAAAATAATTGGTTTTTTCCTATGTAATTTTAAATTGAGGTTAAAAAAGATTTTATTTAATGAAATTGGTTCAAAATCAAATTATATAATAAGTTGGTTCCAATTACGATTATGGCTTGGATAAGTCAAGGCGAGCCCCAATCGTTCACAAGTGTAGTTTGTACGTCCACGAAACAAACTAATCTTATCTAACATAGAATCACTACTCTAAATGATAATTTTTCTATAGAAGAACGACTAGTCATAGTGGTGATTTTGTGTACAAACGGCTACTCCTAGTGATGGTTTTGTGTAGTATGTACAAGAGGCTTTTTGTTTTACCACAAACATGCAGGTTCATGGTCGAGCCTTAGTAAATTTTGGAAAATACATAGTCCAAGCCCGCTTAGTGGGCTGGATGGAACAAGCCTAATAAGCCATCTCATCCATGAACAACTCTAGTATGTACAACTCGGGAAACAAGTATAAACTATCACCATCTTCATGTAGAATCAGCCAGTGAGGGCTTTGTGCCCTATCGGGGGCGTATGGAAGCAGCTGCTTCTCGGACTAAGGACAGCTAGTCGTTTGCTCGATAGGAGACTAGGGTGATGGTCAGGCAACAGGTTCATGTCAAGGGAGCTCTTGCTCTTAGAGCTTGAACTGATCCTTAAAAACTCCTTAACAACGATATTCTAATGAGAGAACTTATCTAGCTTAATAATATAATACTTGAGAAGTCTCCCTTTGTCCTTTCGTTTGTGTGTCCCTCTCACTCTTCTTTAGACGTTTCCATTGGTAGGGGCGAGCAAGGGGTGGCCTTTGGATACGTAGCCAGAGGCAAGTCAAAAATTCCAAAAGTTCCATTTTCTTTCTTGTCTAAAGGATCTAACTCCCCAGTGGCAGTGACAAAAGAGAATAGATCAGAAACTGATATCATGGATGAACAACAACACCCTTTTTTTACTAACCAAAGTGTGCTTGCCTCAGACTTCTTTCTAAAAGTGGTTCCCGCGATCAGATTGGTTTCTAGGACTTGCTATAATGATAAGGAAGAAATTCACTTCCTTAACGTAGTCATTGCAGGAGAGAGAAAGATTATTGTTATAGCAATCTTACTGTTCATTCCACCACCCCGCATCTGAGAAATTTCCGGCATTGTCGAGTTCTTTTTCCCCTTCAAGATTACCTACTATAGTATCGGGTCAACGAGCTTTGATGTACTTTCCAACTGAATGGTTGGAGAAAAAAAGCTGCTAGAGGACGATACGGGTTGGGAATTTAAGCGCAAGCTATTAGGAAGAGTGGGCATAAGTATCTAAGAAGGGGGATTTATAGTGGTGGAGTAGTAGAGTGGTACATATGGGGGCATGACATAGACCTTATCCCTGGATCTATAAGATCGGAACTAGACTCATGCCTAAGCTATTAGAAAAATATGAGCCCTTACCAGACTAGATTTTGGTTCAATCAGGCTCGTTAGCAGCTTAAATTGCGTAGTCTGGACTAGATTTTAATGCAGGTGTGGAGAAGTCAGTCTCGCGTGCTTCAATTGAAGTTAAAGTTGGGAGGGGCTTACTAGTTAATCAAGAACTCGTTCTTGTCCAATAATCAAGGTGGGCCTCCGTACTTCAATGGAAAGGGGGAGATCGTTGTTTTACATTTACTTGGTCTTTAGAATCATAAGTCTTAGCCTGTTCCCAGCTTGACTTGCTCTCAGGTGGCCCTTCGACTTTACTTAGTAAGAGATGCTTTTTCTTATTCTGGCTCCATAGGAATGGTTGCTTCCCTTTGTAATAGTCAGCGAGAAGGGCCCCTATCCTATAAGCCAAGGTCCGCCTTGCGACGAAATAGAACAAGCCAACAGAAAATGAAGTACACCTACTTACGAATTTAGCGCCTCGACCAGATGCCACAGGCCCAACCTCAGACGAGGTTTTTGAACATAACTTTGATAGGCAATAGGTGTAAGCACCGTGTGTTATGTGAGCGGTTGATTTTGTGCTTCATTATTCTAAAAATTGATTGTCTTGTGCTCTATTAATGTTTGTAGGATGAATTAGCTTACTAGTTTGTTCTATTATTGTTATTTGGATGGATTTTAGTAGCCTTAGGATGAAATTTCGTCTTAAAATTTCGGAAAAATGGCACCTAGAAAAGCTCCTACCCAAGGTGCTCCAAAGAGAAGAAGAGGTGATGCGGAATCCTCCCGAGCTGCGGAGGATGTTGAAATGACCGATGTACCGGAATGGCATGATGATGATTATCCCCGAGTGGTCTTTAGTGATAAAAAACAATGGGATAATTGGGTCCTCCTACGCTCCAAAGGTATGAAAACAACCAAATTTATCAATCACGCTTCTTTGAAAAGAATCGGAATTGATAAACATGTTAAGGCTTTATTTAAAAAATCTTGGTATGATAGCTTGTTACAAAATGGATTATCTAACCTTTCCCGAACTCACACTTGAGTTTTTGAGTTCCTTCGAGTTTCATAAATCAAAACGTGAAGGGTTTGTCCATTTTGTATCATTCCGATTGTTTAATAATGCATATCGTATGGATTTATCGGACTTTGCTAAGATTTTTGCTTTACGGTGTGAGGGTTTGTGTGCCAAATCACCCAAAGATTACCTACCCGAATTGACTTGGGCATCCATTTCTCACTACTCATTCACTGGTTGAGACCATACCCCTCACCAATACATCCATTACCCCAAAATTCGCATTTGGCAACGATTTATGGGGTGGACTTTCTTTGGGAGGAATAAGCCTCACTCGGTGAGTAGTATCGAGATTGAAATTTTAGGTGCCTTTCTTAATGTAAACGGTGATGTCGAGTGGGAAATGAATATTCCTTATGCATTTGCTAGCCACTTGACCAAACAATGTAATGCAAAAAATCGGTCCATTGTTTTGGGTGGGTTGGTTACTAGAATTGCCCATAGCGTCTGTCGTTTCAACCAAGATACCACCGATTTGGTTCCTTTGGAGAGTCGGGAAAGGGAGGATGGACCAGATTATGACTATTTCCTATCTTGTAATTGGTTTCGGAGCTCTCACCCGGATATGATTTGGAGGATTGGTAATCAAGACTCTATTACACTACCAGGAGAGACGGGAGAGCTTCAACCTTTGGTCCATACCAAACCCTGACGTGAGAATTGCCCCTTTATTCGACCCACTTACCATTTGCCACTTAGAGGTGAGCGAGCTACCACCGTTGACCGTCGTGCACGAGTTCCACCGACTCAAGCACGTCATTCCACATCTAGCGTTGGTGTGACGGATATGATGTGTGACCTTAGTCTTAGTATTAATGCTATTCGTGATGACCAAAGGCATGCATTGTATCCTATTTACGATCACTTTGCTAGGCAAGGGGTGATTCGACCCGAGGGACCGCATCCATCTTTTTATCATTATCCCTCGGATGGATTCCCTCCTCCTAACCATGATGCAGGTACTTCTACTCACTATGCTGCCGGTCCGGATTTTTGTGGTTCGGATTATGGAGTTGAAGCATTTCAAGAAGGCTATGGTGGAGGCTATGGTGGTGGTTATGGTGGTGCCTATAGTAGCTATGGAGAGGGGCTTGGAAGTGGGCAAAATATTAGTGAATATGTCACTCCTCTTCAAAGTGATGAGCCTAGTGGTAGCGGTGACACTTCGGGAGGTGGTCGTGGTAAGAAGAAGGGTAGGAAGGGTTTCAACTTTTGGCCCTTTACTTGATTGATGCATGAAGGTATCCCCCGTATACATACTAGCTTGGGGGAGGCTAGCTAGTCTAGTAAGTTATTTTTGCTTTGCACTTTAGTTATATTTTTCCCACTCCCCATTAAATATTAACCTCTTGTCTTCCTTGTTTTGTGCTTTGAACCGTTTTTACGGTTAGCTTGGGTGTTTTTACATGTTGGCACATTGAGGACAATGTTGTGTTTAGCTTGGGGGGGGGGGATTGCATTTGCATTTTAGTTAGGAATTGCATTTAGTTAGAAAATTTATGAAACTTTGAAATTTTTGTGCTTCATATGCTTTGCTTGCCTACTTTGGTCATGGTTTACATAGTTGTACCCATTTGTTTATCCCAATTTTAGCTTAATAGCTAATGATTCTCTATTATTTGACGGGATAATTGCATTCATGGGGATGTCTTGGCATAGTAGGTGGAAGATTGAAATTGAACCTAATAAGCTTGATCTTGACTTTTGGCAAGCCACAAATTGGTAAGGTAGAGCCTCCTTAGACCGATACATCCATATTCGGTCTCTCTTAGGTGAGTGTAGGTCTCCTTATGGTTTGTGCTACATCAAAAACGCACAAGTATGGTTTTAATTTCATTTCTTTATAAGCATGCATTCATTTGTTAAGCATTTTGGAGCCATTCACATGATAAATTTGCCTTTTTGAACCCATTCACAAAATTTATCCTTAGCTACATATAAAAATTGCCTACCTTGTTGAGCTAGTAGCCTTGATTAATTTGTGTTTGGATGCTCATTTAGGATTTGTTGTATTTTGAAATATCATTGTGAGCTTGGTCTTAATGCTTTGAAAGAATGAAAAAATGAAAAAAAAATGATGAAAAAATGATAGAAATGAAAGAAAGAAAAAGAAAAAGAGAAAAAAAGAAAAAAAAAGCATGAAATGAAAAAAAGAAGCATATCTTGAATGTTGAAAAAAAAAAGATGATTTAAGAAACTCTCGTATTTTATTTATATATTTTGGAGAGTTTTTCTTAAGAATTGTATTGAAAATTTTGGGATAGTTTTGGGATTGAGCATCCTTACATATGGTTGTTGCTAGCTTGACTTAGCTCCACATACCATAAATCATTTGTTCCCCTTCTTTACCCATTTCTTATTAACCTTCTTCTTACCTATGACTTCCTTTTCATGCTTGCATTTGAATGTTTTTGGCTTGTACTATTGAAATTTATATCATATTAGATTGCGGGTACACTCTCATGAGTCGAGGATAGGTGAGTGCTACTTACAAAAATCCTTTCACATTAAAATGAGTTTGAGAGTATCGTAAGAATCCATAAGTCAAAAGATCATGCAAGAGCCAAAAAGTTCAATTGAAGTCTTTCATGCTACATCGCCACGTAAATCTCATCCATGTTTTTGCATTATCCTTATGCCCATGTTGTTTCGGGATTTGAGTCATTATGCTTGATAGTTTAAAATTGGATATTGCAATTGTGGGGACTTCATTGTTTTCCTCTCTTATCTTAGTCTTATGTGCTTGCTTGAGGACAAGCAAGGGTTTAGCTTGGGGGAGTTTGATATGTCTAGTTTTTATATGATTTTACTTCCTAATTTAGCTCGATTTTACATGATTACTATACTTTGTTTAGTATTTTTATGATCTAATTACGTGTTCGAGGTGCATTGCTCGTTTTTGCTATGTTTT